>JBBPCX010068952.1:0-11757 GCA_037974365.1 Hydrocynus forskahlii
TGTGTGTGTGTGTGTGTGTGTGTGTGTGTGTGTGTGTGTGTGTGTGTGTGTGTGTGTGTGTGTGTGTGGGGTGTTTAGCTTCTTCTGTTGCTAAACGCTGAGTGTGTCTCCCTTCTGCCTCGAACCTTTTTACCTACATGTCTTCCTCCCTTTTGGTTCTCTTTATCCTCTTGGCTGCTAGTGTGGTCTCACCCCCTCCTTTTCTTCCTCCCTTTCTCTGTACTTTCTGAATGTCTCTGACTCTCTCTCTGGTCTCTGTCTCTGTCCTCCTATCCCCCCAGATTTGTTTAAGAGTTTGCAGTCAAGTGTCCAGGCTGCTCTACCTCCTCACCTGCAGCTTGCTTTCTCAGGTAACCCCCCCCCCCAATCTCCACCCTCCTCTGCTCTCAGCCTACTCCCCTCACCCTTCTGTTACGCTTCTGCCTGCCTCCAAGCGCTACATTAAACTGGGTCGAAATCAGTCTCCAGGGGGCGCTAGTTTCCAGTCATGTGAAAATGAAAGTCAGTGATTTTTAAATGTGTGTTCTGATCAGCCGAGGGGAGTGTGGGTCGACCCGGCGAAGCTGTTGTGCAAAACAGGGCAGCTGGTGGTTAGGGAGATGCCCTGGCAGTCAGAAGGTTGTGGGTTTGAATCTCAGGACTGCTATTAGCAGTGGGCACCCCCAATTGGCAGCAGCCCACTGCTTCACTTGGTGAATGGGTTAAATGCAGAGAAAGAATATGACCGTTTAAACTGTATCCTGACGTGTGTTCATGCATGACTATAAGGGGCCACTGTACTTTACAACCACTTTTAGAGGACAGTTTCTTATAGAAATTGTGTGTTCAGAGTGACCTCTGACACATTCTCATTCTTCTGAAAAGACAAGGTAGTTTAAGTGATTCGGGAACACCCAATATTTTTTTTCATACCATTTTTACTGTTTCTTTGATTTCCCCCATTCATTATGGTCTTAAAGTCTTAGATTAAATTTAATATTATGAAAAATTAAATTACATTTTCACCAATCTTTCGTTCAGCTGGTTTGTTTACCGTTGTTAATATGGTTTTGTTTCCAATTTTCTATTTAGACAGTCTTAACAAGCCCTAAATAGTAAATTGTGTTCATTTTCTATTTTTGATAGGTTTTTTTTTCTCTCCTCTTTTCTCAGATACGAACCAAAGCCCGTCAGGAGACGTGAAGAGAAAATCCCACTGACTGAGTGAGACCGAATGTAGGGTCAGCAGATGCCCAACAGATGACCAGTTTTATCAGATTAAAAGATGGAAGCAGTTTTGCTTCTGTTTTGGACCTAAACCGAATAACGATTTGCTTCTCTAACTTTTAGTTATAGTTTTGCTTGTTTGGGGCTGACTGGAGGAGTGAGTAGGTTTTAATTTCGTCAGTATGTTTACACAAGACCTTAATCACTGTGGAAAGAGAGGGTCAGGGGATCGTTGGGGGGGGGGAGGGGAGGGGGGGGGGGCATGGGGTTGGGGGTTGACGGAAAATAGAAGCGACATAATTTAATTGATATTTAAGTTTGTGTTTGGGCTGGAAACGTGTTCCTGTGTGTTTTCTATATTAGACTGTTAACGCTGTAGCTTATCAATAACAGTGATCGGGTTATTTATAGTTTGATACACCAGACGAGGAAAAACTAGCTGTGTACATAAAAATATACAGAAATCTACATATACATGAATATTGTATGCTGTTTCCAGGTCAATATGAATGAAGTGTGTGTGTGTGTGTGTGTGTGTGTGTGTGTGTGAGATATCATACACCGTGCTCACCTGCTCCGTGTTTTTGGTGCTGTGGATCACACTGGACTTCTAAAAGGAAAATACATTTGAGTGTGTGTGAGTGAATGTGGGGGAGATATGAGATTGTAGCTTTACTTGAACTTTATTTTCTGAAGGATTTCATGGCTCAGAAACCGTTTAAAACTCCAAACTCTCAATAAAGCAGAATGGCCTTAGTGTGTGCAGTTACAGAACTATGCAGGACTGAAAACGCTTCAATGCAAAAACACAAGCTGTGGCTCAGCCCGCCTCTTCTGCTTCACTGTTGTGTGTGTGTGTGTGTGTGTGTGTGTGTGTGTGGTGTGTGAGTGTGTGGGTGTGTGTGTGTGTGTGGTGTGTGTGTGTGTGTGTGTGGTGTGTGTGTGGTGTGTGTGTGTGCTGGGAGACAACTGTAATTTTCCTCCTCTGTTTTGCTTGTATCGTCACTGTCGAACCAAAACCTTGTTACGTTTTCATTTTTTTAGTGTGACTGACTCATAATGAATGGACCAATAGAAACCCTCCAAAATTATGCAGAATAAAAATCTACGTAAAATACAATGTTAACCTTTAGTGAAAATGCTAATAGGAAATCCAGTTGATTGTAAAAGGTCTGTAAATTAAAAAAAATGTGATTATATATAATACATTAATCTAAGAATACATAGACCTTGTTTTAATTATGGCACGGGTCATTTATTTAAACAATAAAAGTAATTGGTTGTACACTCAGATTGGCACAGATCTGCAGGTCATGACGATGCCACATTCAGCAGTCTGAACTCTCACCACAAGAGGGTGTTACACGCACTCAGATTGCTTGTCTGGGTTATTGACGGAGGAGACCCACAGGAAAAGAACAACTCCCGTTTATAGTTACGAATTTCACATAAATTATGTGAAATGAAATATTTACTGCTAAAGAGTGTTCATTATCACACAAGTGTCAAAAATAATTGCTAGGTTATTCAATTCTGAATATTATCAATGACGGCCCGACATTTAACTTTCTAGGTCTAAGTACATCAAATTTCAAATTTTTTTCACATGGAGTCCCAAGGTTCTCCAAAGCAGGTGTTTGATGTGGCCCAGAAGTAAGTTTCTTTCCTCACACTGAATTTAAAGGTAAGCCTCACCTGTAAGGTAAAGATGGGAGAATTTACAGCACGGAGGCCCAAGTCCATTCCTGAATGGCTGGTGTCCAGCCCAGTGTGAGATGATATCCCCTTAAACACTAAACCTGGTGATGAACAGGTACATCACTGGGCTAGACACCAGACCAATCACAACAGGTTCTTTCCTCGTCTTAAATGTAGCTGTTTGCAGTGTTCTGAAGGTGTGAAGTTCGAGAGGTTTTGTTTCAATAGTGACGGCTGAGGAACCCCTTAGAAATACCTCCATCAGTTCTTCCCTTCTCCGGTTTGTCTGCCGCCACGGCAGAAGGTTCGACACTTCACTAGTGCTTGAACTGACGGCACCAAAGACGACAGACTTCAGCTCAGTCAAACTGTTTTATTCCAGCGTGCCCATACCTGATCATCCTAACACCTCTGGCGTGTCCTTAGGTTTTCTGTATTTGGCTCTTGTGGTGGACGGAATTTTTAAAGAGTTTTTATTGTTTTTATTTCAGTTTTTCTAAAGAGGCTGATCTAGAATAAAACTGTGTTTTGTCTCCATTCTTTGAAGTAGATTTTTTTTCGTCTGTGATTCCGTAATAAATGCTGTCACTTCTGGCACGAGTCTCAGTCGAGTGTTTTAATTCCCCCGATTCCTCACATTAGGGAGTCTTGGGCCTCAACACTGACTGACTGGGTCCAGGGGCCTCATGGTTTCACTCATGAGCGTGTGAAGACAGTCAGATGCGTGTGTCTCACGCTCATTGCGTGAGTTGGCAGCCCTGCAGAAGATGTCCTGTTGAACTCCTGACGAAGTTCTTGCTGCTCTGAAAGGTTCTAACAAAGTGCAGCGCCCCCTGCTGCATAGCAGCAGACCAGTCAGAATGCCCATGCTGACCCCGTCCATCACCAAAAGCTCCAACAATGGACATCAGAACTGGACCACAGAGTGATGGAAGAAGCTGGGCTGGTCTGATAGAACGCATTTTAAGCTGGATGTGTCTTACGTGATGAAGAAATGGACCAGGATGCACTATGGAAAGAAGGTAGAGTGGCAGAGACAGTGTGATGCTCTGGGTGATGTAGCAGAGCTGTGCAGCAAAGGAAGGGAAAGTCATGTTTATGACCCAGCAGATGAACATTTCAGATGCAGATCACAGTGAAACAAACACCAAATGAGATTGAGACCGTAAAAGCGAATTTCTTCTATAATGAAGGTTTTATTTTTTTTCCTTTACAAAAATCACTGTTGTCTAGAAATACAGTAACAGTATACAAGAAAAAAGAGGAGATATATCTGCAGTCGAATGTCTGGTGGTCAACCGCCAGTCCGATAATAAGAGTGATAAGAGCGATAACTGTAATAATAGTGACTAGACTGCTGGGGAGGAGGGGTTGGGTAAAGCTATTAACCAAATTATATCCAGCCTCAGAAAGAGCCGGGGGGTTCCCTCTCCTACGGGTAACACTGAAGCCCATGGCTCACCTGGTTTGGGGAGGGGAGGGGAGGGAAGGGGAATGGAGACTTAAGTAACAGATATGATTCGAAGCACATTAAATACAAAACGAGAAGGATTACGTAGTGTATTTATTTATTATAGTGTTTTGCCAGTTTTGCCTTCATGTTAGTTCTGCGCTTGTACACACGCCGTTACAGATACAGCTCGTTTAAGGTGGATATTTTCTTAATTAGTGACTAAGGCACTTCTTAAAGAAACAAACACTAATATTGGAGCATGTGAGGAAACTTCAATCCACCGTCCTCCTTTTAATACTGACATTGCTCGCGTCATCCACCCCCTGACACAAGAGCCGCGGCCAGACAGGAGCGCACCGCTTGACTGTCCCAGTTTAAGTGCCTGTGAAAATTGGTGCTGGACTTCAGAGCTCCACTCAAAAACCAGCACTGAACGAGATGATCCCACCGAGCGAGATGACTCCGCCACTTTCCCACACGCTAACGACTCGGAACACAAAAGAGCAGCTTATTTAACCTTCCTTTATTCGCTTGAGGAAAACCTTCATTAAAAAAAGGATTACCGCTCGCTTTCTGTCCAGCACACATTTCTTTCCCAAAACAATGGCGGGTTCCAGTCTAAATGGCTTGTAGTAAATATGTGCAGTTAAAAGCATCTTGCAGGAACACCAAAAACGAAAAAATCTCCCAAATGTCGGCAGGTACTGAATGGAACAGTGATCCAAAATGACTGTGGGTGGTTTTATCTTACGCTTTATTGTGATTATTTTTTTAATCAGGCAGAAGCTGAAGCAGAAGCTTTTCACAGTTTTTAACTTTTCACTTTTCTCAGTGTCGGCTCGTGGAAGCGCAATCCATGCATCCAAATCTCTCTCACACTCACACTCACACACACGCGCGCGCGCGTTATTCATGGCCTGCGATTCGCTGGAGTCTCGCATCGTGCGCCGTCCAGCCTCAGCCGAGCAAAAGCTTTATCATTACGTTTTCCACACGAGATGCAAGGCGCCCCGTTGCTTGTGTGCAGAAATAAATTTGACGTATAAAATGCACTTATTTTGTACCGATAGTGTTTAAGTCTTAAGCAATTATTCTCAAGGCTAACAATAAAATGCTAATTAGAAGAAAGTCCACTCAGCCTTGAAGCTTCTGAATAAGGCAGAGTTGAGGCTAGATATGAAGGGAATGACCGTGTGTGTGTGTATATGTGTGTGTGTGTGTGTCTGTGTGCTGAAATCATGCCCATCGCAGCATAGGCTTGTAGTTGTGTGTGTATGTGTTAATGTGTGTATGTGTATCTCCACCACCCATGCAGCAGATGGGACTGGGGTGTATTATGGTTTCTGGCTTGCTGTTCTTTTTTTTTTTGAGGGGTTATGGGTTGGGCAGAGGGTGTAATAGCACTGCAGGACCACAGGGGGGTTACTCAGGCTGGGCTGGCTGGTTCTCGTTCACGTCGCTGGCTTTGCTGTCGGCGTCGTCGTCCGATAACTCGCCCTCCACCTGCAGCTGGCGGCGGCCGGAGCGCCCCGAGGGGAAACTGACGGGACCTCCACGCCTATGGGGGTTGGGGGAGACAGGTGAACACATTACACCTACATAATTAACTGTATGAACAACCTGCAATTAATGAAGCCATTGTGAAATATTTGGCCAGATGTCATATGCTGTGTATGTGTGTTACCTGAGACGGTTCTTGAGTGTATTAACCTCTCGGCTCAGCCCCTCGCTCGCCTCAGTGGCGTCATCCAGCTCCCTCTGCAGTTTCCTGCGGGAGGCGTTGGCGCGCGTTGCTTCTTCTTCTGCCTCCTCCAACTGACGCTTCAGCTGCTTCATACGAGAGTTTGCCTTCTCCATCTACACATATGCACACAAGCTCGCCTTAAAAACATGCACTCAAACTCCTTCAAATCTGCATCAATAAGAGTGCGCAGTTTAAAATGCACCATTAGGTGTCCGGCATGTGCAAATTTTCACCTGCTCCTTGTATTGGTCGGCATGACGACGCTCATCCTCAACCTGCATGAACACTTCTTTCAGCTTCTTCTCCGTACGTCGGACGATCTTATTGGCCGCTGCCCGCTCCCTGTCAGCAACAAACCCCACAAACCATTATTTACATTTTACAAAATTATCATTGCATAATAACCGTGAATGATTGTGTTTTTTGGTATTTTGTTTTTATATCAGTCCACTTATGTGTTAAGAAATTATTTAGCCTTTTCCAAGACTCCACTAGTTCTTATCTATAAATGAGAGATTGAAAGAGCTAAGTTTGTCCTCACTTGGCCTCCTGCTCCAGCTGCTCCTCCAGCTGCAAGATTTTAGCCTCCAGGGCAGCAATGGTGGCTTTAAATTTGGATTTGACTGATCCCTCCAGCTCCTGCAGTTTGGCCTTCAGCTCTTTGTTCTGTCTCTCCAGCTGCTGCCGAGCGTTTTCACTCTTCTGTGCCGTGCTGCGCTCTCCAGCCAGCTCTGTGGTCAGAGTGTCCACCTGCGCGCACACACACACACACACACACACACACACACACACACACACACACACACACACACACACACACACACACACACACGTTTCAGGCGCACGCCACATGGAGAATTGTGTGCGTGCGCGTGTACGTATGTGTGTGTTATGTAGCAGTAAAACCGCAAGACTGATGCTCTGTCCGTATCATGCAGCTCTAGTAGGTGTGCGTGTACCTGCATGGCGGTCTTGCGGAAGCGGTCATTGAGCAGCTCCATGTTACTCTGTTCCTCCTCCAGTTCCTCTTCCAGCTGAGCGATACGAGCCTCCAGCCTGCGTTTCTCATCCAGCAGAGCAGACCTAAAACACACACAGTTATTGCTACATTTGAGAGGACTTCCACTGACGTGTAAAGTACTGTATCAGACACTCTGAACCTGACTCTACACAGGAACTTAAACTGACCATGAATTCAACAGCATACTTTGTAACAACATCTAGTGATTGTTCCAAAGTAATTATGAATTATTAATCTATTCCTTTCAGCCTCCCCCCAAACTCATGAACCTGAGGCAGTGACTCACTTTCCAGAGGCGCTGTTGGAGATTTCATCTGCCAGCTCGTCCCTCTCCTGTTCTGCATGGCGCCGTGCTCTTTCTGACGCAGCCAGGTCCTAATAATGATAATAATAATGGAAGAAGAAGAAGAAGAAGAAGAAGAAGGAGGAGGAGGAGGAGGAGGAGGAGGTGGTAGAAGAATAATTATGAATCAAAAGCCTGAATCAAACTAAAATTTAAGACTTCAAGAATCAAGAATGTGTGTGTGTGAGAGAGAGAGTGAGTGAGTGAGTGTATACACACCTCCTGCAGCTGTAGGATCTCTGCTTCAAGGCTCTTGAGCTTCTTTTCATTTTCTTTCGACTGAGCGAAGATCTCATCTCTAGAAGCACGAGCCTCCTCCAGCTCCCTCTGATAGTCCTTCATCTGAGCCTGCACACATACGTCAAATACAATCATGTAAAAACACCCACACACAAATCAGTCCTAAACACTTTGATCTGCACAGACAGTTGCTGTATACCAAAACTGAACACACTCTTAGAAATTATTTACTGTTAACATGAGAAACTCCAAAACAACACACCTCAGTGTTTCCCTGGTCTTTCAAAGTGATGTAAAAACACTGAACACCTGCAACTCATTACAGACTGTTTACCAGGGTATTCCGTTTCTCTGAGGCTGAGATGTTGTTCTAATGTTGACTCTGAACATTAAAATATGTAAAAGGAATAGACGACACTGACAGAACACACAGTCAGTGTCGTCCATTGGTATTTATTACCATCAGCAGAGAGGGCTTTTAAATATATTTCATCCTTGTTACTACCAAATACACTCATTATTAAAGCCATAAGTCACTTTTCCCTTGATAAAGCGTTTAATAGGACTTTTGGCTACTTTTTGGAGCTTCTCTCCTGACCTAATTTTTCTGTTACTGTGTGTCTTTAAGGATTTTGTGTGACGCACCTGGAGTTTGCGCAGCTGTTTGATGGCCTCGTCTCGGGCCTTGTTAGCCGCCTCGATCTGAGCCTCAACGTCCTTCAGGTCCATCTCTAGTTTCTTCTTGGCGGCCACAGCCAGCGCCCGCTGCTTTCTCTCATCCTCCAGCTCGGCCTCCATCTCACGCACCTGGGGGAAGAGACAATTAAGCAATAACTTTTTAATGGATTATAAAGTTTTAAAAATAATTATTTTCCGTCTGATTTTTGTCTCATAGCTGCCTAAAGGAGACGCACAACCCAAAGAACAGAATGTGGGTGTGGTGCTGCAATAATTAGTACACTTTGGTTCAAAACAGGTGAAAGCAGTCATTACTGAATTACAAAAAACACTTTATAACCAGAGGTGGGTAATCCAGGTCCAAAGAGTTAAAACCCTCCCCAGGATTTTATTGCAGCCACCTGTATCCTGCTACCGCTGGTTTGAAGGTACTAGAGAACCATGGCAGATGGAGGAGGACTAGCATTACAGCAGTGGGCTTCAATCCGAGGGCCCCAATGGTTCATGGTGGTACTGCATGGGGACTTTATTTATTTACGTATTTATTTATCTCTTAAATTGCAATTTACACAATGGAACGTGTCTGGAGGGAGAGGAGCTGACCTGTTTGACGAGCAGCCTCTTCTTCTCGTCGTTCTGTTCATCTCTGGCCTGTAGGTCACGCTCAAACTGGGCCTTCATGGCCTGCATGTTGACCTCCAATCGCAGCTTGGCGTCTTCCGTGGCCTGCAGCTCGTCCTCCAGCTCTTCTAGCTGAGTACGCATCTCCTCCACCTGCTGCTCCAGCGCACGCTTCGACTTCTCCAGCTCATGAACCTGTTCTCTCAAACACAAACATTTAGTCAGTTGTATAACGGGGACAGAAAGATTGGGTTTGAGTTTTCGCCCATTTATAAAGTGGCCCTTTGTTGGCCTGAGAAAATCCCATTATTGTGTATATTAATATATTTTATATGATTTAGAAGTTTTGGGTTCTTCTTCATGTCTGAAAACTTTTTCAAGACCAAAGCAAGATGTTTGTAACGGTAATGATCTCTGGGTCAGGGTCACTTTTTAATCTGCCTTTATGACCGTCAGGTCGACCCACACGCCATGACATCATGCCATCAGACCAAACAGCTTTTGCTATTTACAGCTCAAGCCACTATCGTAAATAATTCTGATAACAAGTATCAGAGCTGAGACTATCAACAGTGTTAAAAATCCATAAAGAAACCATTAATCACGGAACATCAATATTTTCATTATTTTAAACCACAGGTATCTGCTGCACCATTTAAGGTGGAACAGAAAATTCTAATAAGCTGGCCAAAACACTTTGGCTTCAAAGATCAGAGCAAACCAAATGGATAAAACGATCTCTGCTCTCATGTGGACAGAGAGAGGCTGCTGGGGTGGATGGGTGTCTGTCCGAAGTTTCTGTACGTATGTGAACGTGTAAGAGGATGGACCCTAATCTGTGTGTGTGTGTGTGTGTGTGTGTGTGTGTGTGTGTGTGTGTGTGTGTGTGTGTGTGTATGTGTGTGAGAGAGAGAGAGCGTATAAAACTCACATTCTTTCCCACGTCATCCTTTGAGCTCATCAGATCCTCCATCTCTGCCCTTAGCTGCTTATTCAACCTCTCAAACTCTTCTTTGGCCTCCAGAGCCTCGTCCAGCGCTCGGGCCATCGACAAAGCTTTTGTCTCCTTCTCCCGCGCCTCGGCCTCGGCACGGTCCCGCTCCTCAGCATACCTGGCAGAGATACTCTTCTCCTCCGCCAGCATCTATAACACATGCATATATGTATGTTCAGCAGCATCAGTACACTAATCACAGGCCTGATCATCTGGAATCATCTGCACCGGTTTCTTCACTGATTCAGGCCTGCAGTTAGATACACTTCACTCTGCTTGAATGGTTTATATGTAGGTCACTGTGTGGCTTAACAAACAAAAAACATTCCTCTGAAACTGGTCTGGTTCAGGGACTGGACTGAAAATGTGTCTTTGAAAGTCCTTCAGGAAGCCTGGAGAACTGTCCAAGACTACATTAAAAATACAAGACAGTCTGGATCTTCAGAAGGAGGACATGAAGAAACGAAGGGCTCAAGACTTTTGCACAGTACTGGAACCCTGGATAATGATGTGTTTTGGTGGTCGTTTAGTGTTATCCACTTGTGATCCGGTCTGATTACCAAGACCGCGTAAAAAAAACCACCAAAAGCATCAATTTCATGAAGACAGACCTTATTTTCAAAGCTTGTATTCCTTCAACACTCACAAACCAAAAACTAATTTACCTGGTCAAACTTCTTCTGCTTCTTCTCCAGATTGGAGACAATCTGTCTCTGGTGGTCCAGATCCACCATGAGGTCATCCAGCTCCTGCTGGAGCCGGGTTTTGGTCTTCTCCAGCTTGTCATAGGCCATGGCCTTCTCCTCCAGTCTCTGGTTGGTGGCCTCCATGTCCTTCTGCAGCTTCTTCTTAACCTCTTCCAGACCCTCCACAACTCCAGCATCATCCTCCAGCTTCTTCTTCGTCTCGCACAGCTGTGGGAACACACATCACATCAGTGTGCATGCTTGAGTGAATATGACTTCAAGGGGGGGGGGGGGATTTGATTGACAAGCAAAACAACCAATGAAAATCCTTGTGTCAGTGATGTGTAGTTAAAACAGACAAAAACACACCAGGTATGTGTCTTATTTACTCTTAACTGCTTAAAACAAAAATCCCAAAAACTCCCTAAGATATATGTTGAATTTTCCAACCTGGCCACTATATCAGGCTCTGAAAGGCTTCTTGTCATGGCGACCACAGCAGGAAGGTTCTTGCTATTGGTGACTAGTTTAAAAGTTTCTGATGGAAAGTTATCTCATGCTGATATGATGTACATCTCATATATAGATGGCCAAAACCAGTCCTTCATAACTCACAAAAGGAGAGCGGCTCAACAGCCATTAGATGATAAAAAAAGAATAGAGCAAAAAAATCTAAAATTAGGCCCAGCTAGTCACTTTGTTGAAAGTGCTGCATCTTATTTATATAACTTTAAAAGTACAAGTAATCCAAAAGTAGCTCTAAAGTACCTCTAAAGTTCTCCTCCCAGCCCAGGTTTTGAAAGTGTGTGTGTATGTGTGTACCTGTGCCTGCAGCGTGGCCTGTTGTTTCTCCAGGTTTCTGCGTGCCTCTTCCTCTTCCTCTTGCTGCTCCAGAAGGCCGCTCTTCTCCTCCTCCAGCTGACGGATGCGGCTGCTCAGGTTCAGCTTCTGACGGGTCTCCTCCTGCAGCAGCTCCTGCACACGCGCGCGCACACATACACACACACACACACACATACACACACACACACACACACACACACACACACACACACACACACACACACACACAC
>JBBPCX010068953.1:0-11756 GCA_037974365.1 Hydrocynus forskahlii
GGTGTGTAGGGGAGAAGAGGGTGCGTGGGGGAGAAGAGGGTGCGTGGGGGAGAAGAGGATGTGTAAGGGGAGAAGAGGATGTGTAGGGGAGAAGAGGGTGTGTGGGGGAAAATGCTGGATGCAGCGTGTGGTGTAAGATCAAAGAGAGGGTGAGGGCCATGTCTGTAATGGATTCAACCAGTGGTTCAGTGTGACATGCAGTACAACATGTGTAGGTGTAGTGATGTCAGTAGAAGTAGAGCTGTAGGGGTGCGGTAACATCTTGCCTCCAGTGGAGCTGAGACAGGGTAGAATAATTATATTTGGACGATGCACCAGTGCTTGGCCACAGTTCTGCCAGACGAGACTCGAAGGCGAGAGAGTGGGAGCTGCGCCGAGCTGTTTTAGCCACCTTGGTGTATCTGCTGATGCTGCACAGGTGGGAAAGATGGCTGGCTGGGTGCCCCCAACTGAGGCAGCACAAGTCACAGTGATGGGGACAGTGAGAGGGTTCTCGGTCTGAGTCAGCAGAAAGAGCAGGCACGCGACCAAGAAGAGCTCAGAGAAGAACTCAGTAATCATATTAGAAACTCCTTTCTTCTTTAAAATCAAGAAGACCGTATTGTTACTGTTAAATGAAATCAAATTAAAAATAGACAGACAGATAGACAGACAGATAGATAGATAGATACATAGAAAGATAGACAGTCAGACAGATAGATAGATAGATAGATAGATAGATAGATTTCTCTCTTATTCTGCCTAATTTCTCTTTGTTCTCTTCCTCTCTGTCTCTCCCCTTTCCCCCCCACCCTCTCTCTTTCTCTCATTTTGTCTCTTCACCCTTGCTTTCTCTTTCTCTTTCTCTATTTCTATTTCATTCTGTCTCCTTTCTCTTTTTTTCCTTCTCTTTCTCGCTCATTTTCTCTCTGTATCTTTCTCGCTCTCTCTCTATTTCTCTCCTCTGTTTTGTCTCTTTTCTCTCTCTCTCTCTCTCTCTCTCTCTCTCTCTCTCTCTCTCTCTCTCTCTCTCTCTCTGTCTGTCTGTCTCTGTATTTCTCTCTTATTCTGACTGTCTGTCTCTCTCTTGCTGTCTGCCTGTCTCTCTCTCTCTCTCTCTCTCTCTCTCTCTCTCTCTCTCTCTCTCTCTCTCTCTCTTTTCTTCTCTGCAGGTGAGTGTATTTGGATTTGGGGCCAGGTATGATGGGAACTGGTATCATTACTATGACAAAAGATATCGTCATTTTCTCAACACGGGCCCACACAGAGGTGGCGTCGAATACAACACCACTCTGGAGCTCCAGCGGAAGAACAAGGTCCAGATGTATAAAGGCTGGTGAAATAAAGAGGGTAAAACTGCTTCTTTCTCCTTCTCTTTTGTTTAATCACAGTGAGGCACAAGCTGATTTTGTTTCAGCCTATAATGATATCACAGTAGAACCGGGAGACCAATCTGTTCATTGTTTCCAACCTACTTCACATAACACCAGCACATCTGCTCACATGTTTACAATGTCAGTGATGTGGAGTTCATTTTTACCTCTATTCTACTCGGTATAAATGATGTAGGAGCTCATTCCAGGATGTCAGATAAACACTATTGTAGTCATGTATATGTAATTATTGGAGAAACCGCGTCAGTAATGCATCTGTTTGGACTCTCTCTCTTTCCTCCGACAGATGGAAATAAAAATGTAAGAAATTCCACCAGCATTAACTGCTACATTGGCAAGAGATCAGAGGTATGATGGTGCGTTTGGAAGCAGAAGACAGCAGAAAACATCTCCCCCCTTTGACCAGCAGATGGAGTCTCACACCTTCTTCAGAATTCCTGCTAGTAGTTATGAAGGAGTGCGTCTCAAACGCTTCTCTTTTTTTCCAGCTCCATTGCTTTTTGGAAAGAAAAGAATCAGTCACGGACGTCAGATTTCTCAAAACAGTATGACATCCTTGAGCAGTGAATGTGAACCATAAAATACATTCCAAAAAAAATAATACATTAACATTTATGTATTTCAATTTCATTTTCAATTTGAATGTAAGTGAATGTGGTTTTGGGCGCCTTTCCCAAGGACTCTTATTGGTGTAGAGTGGTGTGCTCGCCCAGACTGGGAATCGAAGACAGTAATGTTACTGTTAAACAAAATGTGCAAATATCATGAATTAATTTCCCCACTTTTTGATAGTTTTTGATAGACAATTCTATTTATTATTTATTATGTAACCACATTCTGTGCATATTATCCTACTCTTACATGGTTTTGTCATTTCTTATGTACACCTTAAAGGGAGCTTACATTGTTGTTTTTGTCTTAATGTCTGTATAATATAGTGATTAGGATGTAAACAAAGACATTTAAAGTTGGACTGGTGTGAAATGCAACCATTCTATAGAATCAGAATTGTTGTATTGCTTCCTCATAGACAGTTATGGCATGAAATGGTTATGAACACACTGCTTGATGTCTGATACATAGTTTGGATATATAATTTTGGCCAAAAATGTATTTGCATAATATAATACCAGGTGGAGAGGTACAAGGAGGGCAAATACTACCAAATAATGGTTCATTTTCACCACAATATTTACTACTATTTTATCAGCATTACGCATAAGACCTCAGAAGACAAGTTGACTTGTAGGTTTGGATAGTAAAACTTATGGCAATATTTTTGCTGGAGATATCGAGACACCTGGTTCCATTGACAACCACTGTAAAGAAATCTGAGTCTGTACGTTTCTCTACAAATAACCATTTTATAACAAGCCCACTCTCACACCTGAAATTTTGGGGTTATTTTGAAAAATCATGGGTTTCCTCTTTTATGCTTTTGTGTTATTAATTTATATATTTATTATATATTTTTGAGTATTGTGGTTTAACCGATTCTATATACATCAATACAAATTGTACTATGACGGATAATTGCTAATTTCTACATTTTTATTTTTAATTTGCCTATTGATAATAAAATGGCAGCTGGTGGCCTAGGGGTTAGGGCGTTTGCCCTGTGATCAGCAAGTCGTGGGTTCAATTCCCAAGCAAGATACCCTGAGCAAGGTACCATCCTCACACACTGCTCCTCGGGTGCTGTGCTCCTGGCTGCCCGCTGCTTCACTTGGTGAATGTGTTGAATGAGTTAAATGCAGAAGAATCATTTTGAGCTGTTCTCAGTGTGTGCTATGGTGGGTTCACGTATGTCAGAATGGTCACTTTCACTTTACTTATCCAATAAAAAACTAATCAACTTTACTCAAATCAGCCATCTGTATTTCAACCCAGCATTGCAACAAAGCATGCCATAGCCAAAATACATCGTCAGGAGCTCAGTAATTCATTACTCTTACCTGCTTGCACTCCATCAAAGTCGCGGGCAGGCCGAGTGACTGGCCGTCAGATCCGTCAGTCGCAGTTCAGCTCGAAATGAATCGGCTGATGGTGTCTGCGGGACAGGCCCTTTCTCAGCAAGGAGCACAGGATCCTCCGCCGTGATTGGCTTTAATGAAGATGGATCCGCCTGTCAAAAACAGGTGCCACATTTTACATGCAGCAGATGCACTGTTACCTGCGTCGCTGAATCAGTTCTGTCCTCAGTGCCGTCTAATGCAGTGATGCTGAGAGAGGACTGCCACAGACTGAGAGTCAGGTTCATATGGAGAGAGAGAGAGGGATCAGGGAAGCCGCTGAATAAGGGGATAACAGTAGAAAAGGAAAACATCATTTCTGGTTAAATCCTTGTTGATGCAGCATAATGAGGAAATGAGTGTGGAATGAGAGCTGCTTGCCAGAGGGGCTGCCTGAGGAAGACGGTGAAGGGTCTTATATTAATCTCCTGCACTGTGTATGCAGAGCAGAAAGTCTCGAGAGATCTTGTAGAAAGTATAATTAATGAGAATTGGCTGGAGTTCTACACAAATCAGACTGTAAGAAAGGCAAGTTGGCTCGAGTGAACGGCTGAAAATTTGCAATCCTAAGAGTGCGCTGGCTGCCTCGCAACGTTCTGCCTCAAACCGGACACAAGCGATTCGACCAATCGGGGACTTCAGAAGAATCTGGAAATGAGACTCAGAATTCATTCAGAATTAAGATGAGCTCTGAAACTGAAGCAGAGTTGGGCCTTGTCCAGACAGGCAAACACAATCTGATTAGTGCAGGACAGATGTTCTGCAGTCTGAAAGACAAAAAGTCACATAAATATGACTTTTTTTCAATCTTTTGTAGGTGGTTTCAAATCATGTGACTCAATACAAGATTATATATTCTGCAAGAGAGAGTTGAAGCCTGACTTTGTCAATATAATTAGACATATGATGTTATTATGGAAATAATTGTGCATATTGTAAGAGAAAAATAAATATATTCACTTATATTATAAGGCAAATCAGTATATTCAGTTTGTGATTCTTATATTTGAATGATTCTTTCTCTGAATACCGTATTAATGTGGTTCTGCCGACTAATGATCAAGGTTGTGAAGCTAGTCCTGCGCCACCAGGGCACAGTGACATGATTAAATCAAGGTTGTTATTTATGCACACCCTATGTTTCTGAGCTAAAGAGTTTCAGATAAGGAGTTTTGTTCAGGGCTGTTTTCATGGAGCCTCACTCTGAAAAGCCATAACATAGGTTCTGTCTGGAACCTCTTCAGGGGGAGGCGACATGGTTTCTGCCCACAAGTGATAAGGTGAACGGTCATCTTCAGAGTATAAGACCTCTGCGAAGGTCCAGTTTCTTTAGAGAGAACATCCGAATCCAGGGTCTCATTTTTAAGAAGAAAATAAAGTCTTTAAACTGAGCGAAGAATCTTAAGTCAGTTTGCTGATTTTCACACCGCCATGACAATATGCAAGACAATGACTGCATACAAGTGGACTTGATCACTTTCAGCACTTAAATCTCAAGACTTAAGTCTAAAAATCAGAGTTAAGAAATCGGGCTTGCTCTGTAGTGTGAACAAAGCCTTGGACATTCTAACCTCATTACCCAATCAGTGAGGAGATATGAGATTTGACCTCAGAAGTGTTATAAGGGTTAGTTCATTAACAGTTATGAGATTCAGTGTGGAAATGTGACGTACTGGTGTTAGTGTGACCTGCTGTGTGGAAAAGCTTCCATTCCAAGACCCCCCAATAAGCAGTGACAGGATTATATCTCCACTGGTCTCAGAACAGAGGTGGTTGTCCATTTTGCACACTGTGTTTAGCCTCATGTTTACTACAGGGGTGCTGGGAAAATAAAAAAAAGTGCTAATTTACCAACAAGTGGCTAAAATTCTTTTCTGACACAGCGGTAGATGCAGCATGTCAGAATTATGAACGAACTCTCCAACAAATACAAAAGAACACATATTTATCAGCATTCTTTGGATGATAATTGCACCGCATGATGGAGAATTGGTTCAGGCAGGAGCACCGCTGCTATTACAATAAATTACACAGTTAAAAACTATTTTTCTCTAAAGAAAAAAATACTTTTAAAAGTCATACAGTAACCTACTTAGTTGGAGTTAAAGATTATGGAAGAGTAATAGCAGTTTATCAATCAAACTTGATAAACACAAATTTCACATAAATAAACTGTATTTTTATTATAAATACTACTACTACTACTACTACTACTATTACTACTACTACAAATAATAATAATATTTATAATAATAATAATAATAATAATAATAATGGGTAAAAAATGGGAGCAATGGAGTTGTGAATAACCTAAAAATACAATAAATAAAATATATTACTATTACTAAGGCTGATCCCTTGACATAGGTGGCTTTTCTACAATGTTTCTTTCCTTAAAATTTTCATCCTGGTTGTGACCCAGGATAGACAGTAATTTGTCCCAAGTGTGACCTTTCATATGAAGAAATACAACAAAACAGAAGCGTAATGAAAAAGCAAAAGCTAACTGAAAGTTAAAGTCAATAAAAGCGTTTTTGTCAGCAGAAGGTATCCGACATATCCGAATGCACAAGGAACCGAAAATCTCTGGAGCACAAAAACAGAAATCTGCCTCACCACTTTTCTTCTGGCAGGCTTGTAGTAACCTTAAGATTCGATTTTTGGATTCAGTCTGACAGACACTGTAATTTATGAAGGTGCCAAACCTTTTATAGATTAAAAAAAAACTTTAAAATCAATGCAAAATGAAACAAGCAAACATACAGGGCAATGATGCAAGACCAGGTGGAATGTTCCTCTTTGCTTCTAAGGGCTGGAATTCATGCAGCTGTAATGCATTGTGTACAAGGTGTAATTGTTTGATAGTGTTTTTGAGGAACCCAGCGGTCAGCCTGTTGCCAATGTCTAGAAAAAACATAAATCAACTCCTTCACATTGTGCTGCATGACAAATGACCCAATCCAAACATACTGGACTGAGAGAGCAGAGATCACTGGAGTCTTTTTGTCCACCATCAACACCTCCCACCACAAGTGCTACATCCAAAAGACCTCCAGCATTGTGGATGACCCCTCCTAACCCTGGGCTGCAGTCGTATAGTCAAAGAAAACATCCTATGTTCTTTCCTAACCATTTTCCTTGACCTGCAGTACATCACAAGGTGATGGGAGGTAAAAAGAAAAAGAATGAGCTGCTGCCACAAAGAGGTTGTTGTTGCTATTTCCCTGCCTTTTATAAAGGACAGTCCAGTAAACCCTATACTAAAGGAAGCACCATTCTTTAGCATCTCGAGCAGTGGTCACAAACCCTCGTCCTGAGGAGCTACCTTCTCGAGAAGTCTAGCTCCAGCCACAATAAGCTCTGGCTATTGTGAGGTCTGTGACTGGATGGAGCGTTAAGTATAGGAGCGATAGTGGCATGTTGTGGTGCTTTTTCCATTAACACAAAAAATCACACAGTACCAGAAACAAATGTTTTTAAAATTACAAATAAAGTGCGCCACGGCTGACAGCTTCATTGCTTTTTGATATATCAAAATGTTGTTATGACAACAGACAGATCTGGAAAGAGGCCATTGTTTTGTTTTTTTGTTTTGTTTTTTGTCCACTAAATAAAAAGCCCCAACAACAATCGAGATACAAACTAACAACTTGGAATCCGGCAAAGTTCAAGCATTACTCTCTGTTTGGACTAAAGATATATTTCAGAGCGAGTTTTCTAACACTGTGAGAAATGCAATGGGCGTGATCACAGCATGGTTTTTAATAGACTGTTGGCTTCACGAAAACTCGTGAGACCGGGCTGTTCCCGGACATTGCTAAAAATGCAACATCATTTTCGAAAAAAAATTTAAAAACTCAAACAAGACTATAAAAAATAACAGACCACAATAGCTAAAACAGCTTTGACAGAAAAAACTTTCCGCTGGTTCAGCTCCAAGGATGTGGTTTTGGAACGATCGGCCAGAAATTGTGTGAACAGAATTGTATTTGAAATTCTGTTACCGGACTGAGATACACTGGAAAATCAAGGTGTGCTTCAACTACTGTGCCATCGCAGTATGGTTTAGATACAGCACAGTTCCTGTATAAAAGCAAACCTCCAGGAGGAGAGTTGGTGAGCATTTAATTAGAGAAATTGACCAGCTTTTATCATACGTCAGAATAATTTCAGTCTGGAAACTTCCTAAACTAAAAAGGCTATTTAACCACAGCCATTGACTTTTCCCCCTTCTGCTGGAACAGATTGATGTGGTTACTGGTTTGGCCTACTGGGGCTGACATACGTTTTGTAGCTTTACATTTGCCATGTGTTGTGCTCAACAGAGCTGGTTCAACTCACCTGTTAATTGCTAGACTTAGTAACAGGGTATGAGGAACGGGAGCTGAGGCAAACTGTGCTGGACAGGATTGGAGGGGTGGGTCAGTGTTCTAGACCCTTTGAAGCATGATTGGTGGAGCCTGTTAGCTAATATTTTGAGCTGACCGTGTCCACTGACTGATCACACACCCCTTAAGAATCATTGCACACACACCTTTTCAATTATTTGATTGTTAAGTGTCGCTAAGAGACTTTTTTATTGACCCCAAGCTTCCCCTCGAGTTACATTCTTGTGTTCTGAAGACTTTTCATATCTTTCCTTTCCTGGTTCTTTTTTAAATTGCCATCTATTTTCCAGGTGACCCCTAGAAGCCCAGACTCCTTATGAACTTTTTGTTGATTCACGCTGGGGTGAATCAGTGCTGAAGTGTGTTGAGGAAGGATATAATAGTGAATGGCCCCAGTGGTTGCATTCAGGGTCGCCTGAAGGAAATGTCTTATTTGAGCTCCCAAGGCCACTGGCTCTAGAGCTCCTTCCAGAATAGCAGGTAGGAACTGTGTAAGTTGGGCTTTGAAAAAGAGTGTCGTCCGCCAGATGTGTTTCTGTCTGAGAAGATAAAGAGAGTGCGTGAGATGGCCATGATGAACACCTGGGTGGCTAATGAAAATAAAGTAAAATGCATGATATTTCTTCTTCCAACTTCACGTGTATTTTATCTTAGTTTGATTAAGACTCTGTGTCTCCCGGGATCACGAGATCATTATTTAAACAGTCCTTCGGCAGAGAATACAGAATCTGCATGAGAGGGGCAGTGGGGCGGCAAATTGAAACTGATTGAGGCAGGTAACTTTGCACTACCACACACAGAGCTCTCAGCCAACACTTAGCTTTTCATCAGCTTCTCACTCTCAGGTGGCCCTGGAGGTTTCAGAGACAGAGAAAAGAGCATATGGTATATAGATTTGTGATATGACATGGTTTAGATTGAAGATTTTGATGTCGACATACAGGACAAAAGACTAGTGCAACTTGGACTAATTTGAAATCACTGGGTCCTGGTTGTGGTCACTTTTCCTATAGACATGCCAACAGAAATGCAACTAACTTTACAAATCAGTATGATTGTTTTGGACAGTTGTTGTCCTAAAGCTCTTTACCCAGAAACAACACTCTGAAGGGACTTTGCCATAGGTAACAGGAACCATGCTGTACCTAGCCCATTCTGTGATGAAACAGAAGTTGTAGTACTGGTAGTTTGAGGCGGGTCATCGTCCCATCGTCCATGTATTCGAACCAGCAGAGAGTTTTTCTGTCAGAGCCGCTTTTGTTATTGTGGTCTTTTATATAGTCTTGTTTGAGTTTTTACATATGTTTCTCTGTGTTGTTTAGCCATGCAATGAAAACCTGACCCAGATAACCTGTTGTCCTGATACATCTTCATATCTATCATAACATAAAAGACAAATTTGTTAATATCATAGAAAACTGCTGCTGAAATTTATCTTCAGCCCAAACAAACAGTCGTGCCTGTACTTTGTTGACTTCCCAGTTGTTAGTTTGTATATCCATCGTTGTTTGTTTTTAATTTCTGCAGACAGTAAACAACAAGGGCCCCTATCCAACATTTCATCCAATCAGAAAGCAGTGATGCAGTCAGCCCAGCTTTGGCACCACCATTGAGCATGACCGTGCCAGCACAGGTACGGGTCAGGTGTGGGAGGCTTTATTTGTAATGGAGATAATGTGTTTGCAGTAGAGCATGGTGTCTTGTGCCAGTGAAAAAAACACCATAAAGGTATATAAAGAACCAAAACTAACAGAAAAAACTACCTGAAGCATGTGCATGGAGAAGAAACACTGCGAGGAACCAAAAACAAAAACAAGAAACTCTCTAAGAGTGTGAAGAAGAACCACTTAAAGGAACAAATATAGTGCAGTTACAAATTGCTGCAAAAGGTTCCTTGTGTTGTGTTATCATAGAACTACTTATGGTTCCCAAAAGAACCATGTTTAGAACAATACAAAAAAGAATCAGTGAGCGTGGAGAATCTTGTAAAGATTTTAAAAAGTTTATAATGTAATGGTTCTATGTCACTTTAAGGGTTTTTACTATAATGTCTACTTTGAGGGGAGGTCCTTTAAACATTGAAATGATTCCTTTGACTAATGCGTCTCATTTACAAAAATGGTGAGCCTGGTCTCACAAGTTTTCGTAAAGCCAGCACGATTTACAATGTAATCAAAATACGTGCTGCGATCTCACTTTAGGCCTTTATTTTCGTGCCAGGACAACGCTTCACTACCCTACGTATTTTAATGCACACTGCATAACACCTCTAGTATCAGCGCTAACTGGTGACTGAGGGACAGTAGGAGAGAAATAATGAGTCGATTCCTTATCGTTTTTATTTGCAAAGCGGTTGAAACAGGTTGAAATGCCGTGAGACGGGGAAAGTCTCTAACCCTAACACTGACCCTAAACCTAACACTAACCTTAACCCTAACCTTAACCCTGACCCTAACAGTCACCAGTTAGCGCTGCTACTGGTGGTGTTATGCACTGCACATTAAAACACATAAGGGTAGTGAAGTGTTGTCCTAGCATGAAAAAAACCCTAAAGCGTGATCACAGCACGTATTTTTGATTGTATATCGTGATGGCTGCACAAAAAGTCGTGAGATCGGGTTCTCCAAAGAACCATCCACTGAAAGCCTTTTATAAGGTAAAGAAAAGTATTTGGGCACTTTTATCTTGAGTGTAAGATACATGTAGGATGAGTTTAAGATCAAGAAGACTGAACAGTGGGACTGAGATCAAAGAAAATTTGAAAGATGTAACGTGCTCAATAAGATCAAGACAAAACAGAAAAAAAGTTCTGTGATGAGACTGCTGATGAAAAGTCACTTTGGATAAAAGCATTTGCCAAGTGAATGTAATATATTGTTCTATCCCAGCAAAACATTCTCTAGGTTGGAACTTCGGTTGTTACTCTAGGTTGTGACTGATTTTGCTGGACATACAGAGGATGGTAGATACAAAAACATGCTGGAGGAGAAACTCAGGAGTGTAAGACGGATTTACGGCTCAGAGTTCATGCCCGTCACGCAAGAAAGTTAGAGATGGATGAAGGAACTTAGAGGTGAATGTGAACTATTCTTTACAATCTCCAGAGCATCCAGGTGAGGCTTTTTCATCATAGCAAGAGGGTAAATGGTGCATGTGGAGTGGTCGATCAGGAAGAACTCTCTTCTGCACGTCATGTGGATGATTTTTTCTTGTTTTACCACTAATATTATTTCATTTAAATTCTTATATTGCTAATGTTAACTATAGTTATTGAACTATCACTGCATTATTAATTTTTTTGCCTGAGTTTTGAACGAAGCTCTCTTAACAAAATATCTGAGCAGAGAGGCCAAGATGAAGAAAGGGAGAGGAACAGGCCCTTCAAGGTCATTGATAGCAGGCTCAAAATATCTCTGCAGCCAAGTAGAAATGATAACTCAGAGGGGTACATGAAGGTTCAAAAGCTACTTGATGTATTAATGGATATTCACTGATATGCATGCAATAAGGGGTGTGCGTCTTTTTGACCTTTGAAGGATGTTTACTCCCTGGGAACTGGTGTGGTCATGAGACAGCTACTTATTTGACCTTGGAGGATATTTCAACGTACCTCCAGTGGTCTGGAGGTAAATTTTCAATAATTGGAAATAAAACCTGAGCATTGGAGGATGGTCAGGGTGAGGAAGTGAACTGTTCAACCAATCATCAGAAACTAAGCCAATGAGAAATTAACGCTGTGGTAGAATTTCTAGTTTTGGGAATCTTGGACCCCTCTGTAGAGATTACAGATTAGAGACAGATTAGAGACCCTCTCAGCTCATGAAAATTATCCTCTGACCTGACAATTTGAGCCTTTGCTATTTATTCAATAGATTATTGAACCTGAGGTGGAAAGGAAATTTTCCACTACACTGCGTTCCAAATTATTATGCAAAAAGTGTTTAGGAGTGATAAGGTAAGAATTTTTTTGTTCATCAGTTGAA
>JBBPCX010068954.1:0-11755 GCA_037974365.1 Hydrocynus forskahlii
CCCCCCCCTCCCCTCTGACTTTGCCTCAGTGTGTTTCAGGCTGTGTGCTGTAGGTCTGCTGTGGATCTGAGTGTGTCCTACTTCCCCCTGCACTTCCAGGCGCTCATCCTTTAATCTGACTGGGAGTGGAGGTGTAGAGTCAGGGGCTCTGGCACTTGTACAAAACCACAAGGCCAGTGTTGTAGATTATAACCAGAGACTGGGGAACAAATACGCACCACTATCATTGATCTGAAGAAACGCACACATTCTGAAAGCATAGAATTTATTGTAGTAATATACAAAAAACATGTCCATTTCTTGGGGTGCCTAAATTCAATATACCTGGATATTTTACAACAAAGTCATAAAATTGTGACATTAGTTCCTCCAGTCACAGTTGTGTATTCAGTGCATTTTAATTCTGAATCATATAAGAAAAGGATCGAATGAAGGTCAAATCTGAGGTTCGCTGACAAATCGAATCATTTCTTGATTCAAATGCAATTACTTTGAATCATTTGAGTTGAGAGATTCACACCTGGAACTACAATTGGTGGATAAATCAGTGGGGTTGACACATGAACAATATATACTTAGACATAAGATTCAAATGACTTCGTTTTTTCATTAATGATATGAATCATACTGAAATAGGAGTTACTGAATTGTTTCCTAAAGAATCGCGATTGAATTGAATCACTGAGATCAGTGAACTAAAACCTTGCTTGACACTGATAGGGTCACAATTGTGCTTCTGCTCTGAGTCCGACTTGTCAGACGGGTTAGGGTGAAACTGATGTGTGGGCGCACACACACACACACACACACACACACACACACACACACAAACACACATCAGTTTTCCGTCTGTTTGCTGGTCCAGATCAAACATGCAGATGAAAATCTTTGAGTTTTACGAGCCGTCTGTCCATCCGCTCCAGCTACATAACACAAGTTGCCATACACACACACACACACGCCGCTTCAAAAGTTCCCATTCATAGAGGTTAGCCTTAAATGTTAATCTCGGATCAGCTTTAGTAGAGACCAGTCGCTTAGCTCCTCCCCCTCCTTTGACCAAGAGTCTTTTTGAGGATGATTGAAGTCGCGGGTTATGGTAACCATGGGAACGGCCCTCTTGCTCCATGCTGGGGCAGCTCCTGCTATGACGATTGATAAATCAAAAAAACTCTGTCTCTGTCTCTGTCTGTCTCTCTCTCTGTCTGTCTCTCTCTCTGTCTGTCTCTCTCTCTGTCTCTGTCTGTCTCTCTCTCTGTCTGTCTCTGTCTGTCTCTCTCTCTCTCTCTCTCTCTCTGTCTTCCCCCCCCACTGCAGAGCTGCCTGCATAACATGCCGCATGACACGTATTTGGAAGTAACTTTGTTTTCTTGAGCTGTTTGTTTTTGCTTGGCATGCCAGGCGTCCGACCACAGCAGGTATTTCTGAGTGGTTTGTGTTTGAGAGGAAGAACAGTCTTAAAGCAACAGCGAACAACGTTCTGTTGTCCATTTTTTAATAGATTAAATCATGTCACACAGCAGCAAACCACATATTTGAGATTGCTTAAAGGGACGCTCTGGCCAGAGTTAAAAATGTAACCAGATGTAAACGTTCCTACACACCGTCTACAGCGGTCAGAAACAGAAACCTTCATCGATCCCGGAGGAAATTGCTTATGCAATGACTGCACAGTCACACACACACAAAGAACAATATAAAAAAAGTCAAAATAATACTTTACAGAAAATACTCTAATTTGCTTAGTATTAAATGCACTATACTATACACCCACAAGACTGTGGTCACTAAGAGAGGTGGATAGAAATATATTATAGATAAATGAATGTAAAAAAAAAATGCTGCTGTAAATTACTGTGCCACAATAGTCTCTCGAAAGGTTTTGCTACTTATAGAGTACGAAAACCATCTTCAGAAGATGGATCTTGAAGAGGGAGTTAATCTTTAGGGCAGAAACATTTTTTAAGTGTTCTCTTAGCTGACTGATGCAGAACAGATAACATTACTGCTGGGAAAACAAATATCAGATCTACCTCTATTAACCTCAGTGTTTCTGATGGTAACAGCTAGGGCTGCACAATATATCATCATCTATCCGCATTATCACAATATGGGTCTTTGCAATACTGATATTGCAAAAGACTGTAATATGCAAATGAGTCTCTAACCAGTCACATTGTTTCAGACAGGGTGTCTCATCACAGCTCCTGGTGAGTTTTGATGTAATCCAACAGAAGTTTACTTTTTAACTGTTAAGGGTTTTGGTGAATCGGTGCATGGATGGGTGGGACTAAACTGCAGTAAGAAGAATAAGGAGAGTAAATTTAGATGTATTGGTTTCGTGACATCACAACTGTGATTTGAAACGGGCTGTTTTGTAGATTATTTTCTTTATAAAGACTGGATTGATGGGGGGAAGGGGGCGCCGTTTGAAAAGACTTTAAGCTTTTCTAATTCCAGATAAGTGATAAGTGCCCTGAAAGGCATTGCAATGTGTAGCGGTAAAATCGCAATGATGATATTTTGTCCCATATTGTCCCAACACTAGTATCAGGGGTGTGTCATGGTAAAGAAACAAAACTCAAAACAAACCCTATCGACCCTCCCTAGATGACAAAGTAAACCTCCCAACCTTTTGCCCGGTTGTAATAACCCCCCCCCAAACCATCCACTATCTCCACTGCGTTTTATTTCTTTGGCATTCCTCATGCTTGTATAAAGTATTTGCACCACATTTGCTCAGGGCTGCAGTGAATACTGAGCAACATGGATGCAATAAAAGATACAAAACTGCACTCTGTTTTGCTGGTGAGGCTGAGGGATGCAGCACTGTGCTTTGGAATACTGTAGAACATGGCAAATAATATATTAAAAGCTAGTTATAGGCTGGAATGCTGCTTCAGCAGCTTTGCCACACTCTGAGGCGAGTGGGCTTGTGAGCTTTATTAGCCTTGTAGCAGCAGTGCGGAATTATAGAAGCAAATACACAAAAATGTGTCTTGGCTGAATGGCGTCATTTAGGTTAACAGAGGAGTTCAGATCAGTGGTCACCATCTAGCTCCTGCATCCAACATGCTAACCTTCCTCTAACCCTCCGGCCAATCAAGGACTTCTAAAGAAGTTCTTTAGTCAGAGCAGGTGCTTTGGTTGTGTCTGGAAGGAACACAATACAGATAAAAGTATTGGGACGCCCGACCATTACACCAACAGGCATTAATGACATTGCATTCAAATTCAAACTTGAATATAGAGTTGGTCCTCATTTGCAGCTATAACAGCTTCCACTCTTCTTGGAAGACTTTCCACACGATTTTGGAGTTTCTGTGGGAATTTGTGCCCATTCATTCTGTAGAGCATTTATGAGGTCAGGCACTGATGTTGGACGAGAAGGCCTGGATCACAATCTCCGTTCCAGTTCATCCCAAAGGTGTTAGATGAGGTTGAGTTCAGGGCTCTGTGTGGACCAGTCAAGTTCTTCCACACTGAACTCACCCAGCCACGTCTTCATGGAGCTCGCTTTGTGCACTGGGGCACAGTCATGCTGGAATAGAAAAGGTTCTTCCCCAAACTGGGTCCAGAATGTCTTGGTATGCTGAAGTGATTACACTTCACTGGATCTAAGCCCTGAAAAACAGGTGCGTCTCAATACTTTTGTCCATATAGTGTAGATCTTCAGGACCAGGGTTGGTGGCCACTGGGTCATGTTACTCTTGCTAGCATGTAGCCTGTTTGTGGTAAGGTGATTGAACAGAACCCAGTTCCACGCTGTTATTCTGAGGCTTATATGTGGTTTGATGTGGAATTCCTTACATGTTACGCTCCAAGATCAGGTTTCATCCAAATTCTTTCATGTTGGGACTTCAATGTACGCTCAAAGTCATTTGTGAGTGTAATCTATACATTAGCGTGTGTGAAAGGGTGTCACTGATCCCTGCTGCTCGGCAGGAAACCTCTCCCGAACAGAGTTCTGATGTGAAAGAGGGTCAAGCGTTTTTTAATCTGTTAAAACATTCATACAGTCTTTCATTAATCTAGCCTGGGAAAGACAGGTTGAGGAGATTTGCATGCTAACGATGGAATAATTTATCTGCTGGAAGAGTTACAGCACGCATTTCATTGGTCGTGGATCTTCTTTTGAGAAAACTTTGTGCTTTCGCTTTTACCTCGAAGAGATTTTCCACATTTCTAGAACGAGAGGATGGGCACGTTTGCGGATGATGAGATGAGCCTTCATCTCTTATTGCATTTTCACAAATCTGACCCACATTGATGGTGATGCTTTAAAACCTCAGGTCTCCACGATGCTCCTAAATTTTACATTTAAAAGTTCTTAACTTTCATTCATCATGAAATGTTCAAATAGAAAGAAAAAATGGAAGTTCTGAGGGTTTAGTACGAGAATGCAGTTTCTGTTGGTCCTGAACGATCTGAAAAGGGCATCAGTTGTGTTCCAGTCTGCTGTCCCAGTCCCGGTGTTTTGGGAGTGTATGTTGAGATTAAAAACAAAGACAACATGCTTGTGGTCATTACATCTTCTCTGATGGCCATTTCATTCCAAACCAGTGGTCATAAGGGAGGGACGGTGGGAAATAAAACAATGACGACTGGACGTGTTGGTCCGCGAGGTCCTTTCCCGCCACACCAAGGTTCTGGTGAAACCACGAGTGCTGGAAAGCTAAACGGTGATGTCATTCTTCTCAAACACAAACAGCTTCATTGTAAAAACGAGCCGAAAAGAGAAAGTTATGTGTTTGTGCTTCCTCTCTTGGGTTCCCACTCGGCCCTGGAGTTCTATATTTACAAATAGCTCATT
The DNA here is from genome assembly GCA_037974365.1 of Hydrocynus forskahlii. Lineage (NCBI taxonomy): Eukaryota > Metazoa > Chordata > Actinopteri > Characiformes > Alestidae > Hydrocynus > Hydrocynus forskahlii. Next base: position 4,814 of record JBBPCX010068954.1, read on the forward strand.
TGAGGTCATATGAAAAAAAGGGGGGGTTTTATATGTCTGCTTTTGTAAATAGACCAACAGTCGACGCTCCTTCGGGTGGGAAGTTTAATGATGTTTCGTCTGCTTAGGCAAATTTCTTCGGAAAATGACCTATTAAATGAGAAACGTCCAATTTATTAGACATCCGTACCCTGTACCTTCCACTCTTCTACCACTTTACCAGAAACAGATCAAATTTCTTTATAAACCAGCTATAATTTCAGTGCAAAATTATCTCCAGTCCTACTGTTTTGAATGGAAACCCATTCCAAAGAAGGAAAATTGCCTCTGTTACTGGAAATATGGTAAAATGTTGGCTTAGTAGCCTAAAACCGACTTAGTATCTCACCATATGACTTATTTTGTCAAAATATTGACATATCTCAAACTCTCAACTAGGAGTTTCAACATTTCAAGAAGGTTGGGGCCGGGTCATTATTTGCACATTGTCAATATTTCAAGACAGTTTATCAATGATTTACATTAATTAATGACCAAGTCATTATTTTACACAAAGAGTTCAGATTTTGAGAAAATGTCCTTCTATCGAGCCAGTCACTTGAGAAATGTCTTTGTTTTACATTGGATCAATATTTCAAGAGAATAAGGCCATTTCAATTATGGTAACGCAAAATTGTCAAAGAAATAATTATTTTGAATTCAAGTAAATAAAATACAAAACACACTGCAGCTAAAAGAAGGGAAGGAGGGGAAAAAACTCCAAGCTCCTCAGTCCCCCTCTTCTCTACCTGGCAGGAATGGGCTTGGATAGTTTACTGTTCTGATTATAACTGTGTAAATGTGCTCCCCTGGTGCTTGCTTTGCAGGGGGACTGCAGTGGTGAGCTATTTACTTTCACGGTGACTGTAATTGTACACAGTTATTGGAATTGCTAGAAATTGAGATGATTTGATTTATCTTTTTTACCGCAGAAAATTATTTAAAACTCTCGGAGGGGCTCCTGGCAGTCCCTGCCTGTTCTTCAGTGTTCTGCAACAGTGGGTCTCAATCCTGGTCCTTCAGTACTATTGCCTGCTTCCAGTGATTAAGAAGCTCTGCTCTAGAGGAACCTCAGCCTCTTTCTGCTGGAGATGTCAGAGCTTATTGGAAATGGAGAATTTTTATGGGTGTGGTGGGGGTTGGGTAGGGTGTATGTATGTGTGTGTGTGTGATTGGGGCTGGGTGAGATCATTACGCATGTTGCTGGTAAAGCCTTGAGCAGAAGGTAGCTGATATTTGAGGCCATATTTCACCATGTTTCTGGAGTGGTCCATTCTCCAGATTCACAGTGGGGAAAGCCCCTCAGTCCTCGATACAGTACAGCTGTGTGTGTGTGTGTGTGTGTGTGTGTGTGTGTGTGTGTGTGTGTGTGTGTGTGTGTGTGTGTGTGTGTGTGTGTGTGATGTTTTATTGCATGCACTTGCCTCCTCACTATCATATTAAATCAGTCCCGGTGGGTTTTATCTGTCCACCAATGAAAGCACACACTGCTTGTGCTTTCTGATGAGCTGTCAGAAGGTGTGTGTGTGTGTATGTGGGGGAGTGTGCATGTGTGACCATATTGTATACATGTCTTTGTTTGCCAGTTCTGTGTGTGTTGCTGGTGTACATGCTGCTTGATTGATGCACTGCATCTTTAGAAGTGTCTGCAGCTGTAGCCTGCCAGAGTAATATCTCTCTCTCTCTCTCTCTCTCTCTCTCTCTCTCTCTCTCTCTCTCTCTCTCTCTCTCTCTCTGTCTCTCATTCATACATATAGCATATACAATATATGTATACATATGTGATTATTTTTTTATATGTATATAAAATATATATATTACACACACACATCCAGTGGACTGATACAGTACATTTCTGTTGCCAACCGTTGGAGTGTGTGCTGTAAGAGCGCTGTCTCCCCTTTAGCTCATGGCACTGCTGATCATGAAGATACTCATTGTTTGGAGTTGCCTCTTTATTAGTTTAGTGCAGTGCCTTGATCAATCAGTAGCCCAGAGATGCTGAAATAATGAAATCTGCTTAGGTATATGGTAAATGTCTCAAGGCATGTGTGTGTTTGTGTGAGAGCTCAGCAGCTCACTAGTAGTGTCTCAGTCACATGTGAAGTGCTTTCTCTGTGATGTCTTTACAGTGATCTCAACCTTGACTGGCCTTTTGCCATTAGCTGATTGTTTTTAATAGCAACCTTAATGCATTTTGCCTGATAAAGAGAAGAAATTTGGCTCAACTCGCTTTAAATTATTTCTCTTAACTACTAGTTAAAGGGGAATTCCACTGACTTCAGTGGAAACACTTCAGTGGACCTGTCTATATGGAATGTTGATGATGGTAAACTTGTGGCAAATCTGAAAAAATACATTTTCTTTGGGTACTGTTTTGGTTCACAAAGCACCACACGCACCTCTGAGTGGATTCAATAAATACATTTTAGACCAACCCCTTTTAAAACAGTGTCTTGTTCATCCAACAACATTTAAATAACGATTTCAGTGATGTGTGGTTCCATTCACCACCACATTGAACAATTGTATCTCAGTAAGTTTCTCTAGAATGGTGCATTTTGCCTCAAACCAGTTTATCTTAAACATTTGATTATGCGGAAATTTAGAAAAATGGATGGAATGTTCCTTTAAGGCTGCTATCACTAGTTAGCAGTTGGTTTGATGCTCTCGGAGCCAACATATGTAAGGGGGTGAGTTACCTTGGCTTCCATGATTTTGTTTTTACTTAAATATTTAATACATTTCTTTTTCCTCTCCTTCACTTTCTTTCTGTCTCATTTATTTTCGTGTTTTTTCTTTTTCTTTCATTTTTAATAACTTTGTTCTCCCTCCTGCTTTCCCTGTTCTCTCGCTTTTGTTCCTCTCTACCATCTGCCTCTCCGTCTCTTTCCTAAACTTGTTTTTTTTTTTTTTTTACCCCTCCTCCTTCTGCTCCCTTCCTCCGTACAGCAGTAGTTGCTCAGTACAGCAGAAGCAGGACAGGTCGGGTTTTGAGGACGTGTTTCCTCAGGCTGGTTGTAAACAGCTCATTAGCGGCCCGGTCCAAAACTGTTAAATACACACCAGCCAGATGGGCTCTGGACCCTCTGCAGTCGGAGTGGGAGCCCGCGCTGGGCCCGGGAAGTCCACTGGACCCTCCGCGTTCTCACAAAACAATAACAACAGCAGGTTTCCCTTCGTTTAAAGGAATAGTCCAGTGTTTTTCAACCTAAACTCTTATCTACAGCAACTGTAGCTCATGGTTCACTATCAGTTTTTTTGGCGTGTTTTCTTGGACAGACCATTGGGCAGGTGAGTTAATGGTATGTACTGAAGGTATATTCAGGGTCTTTCTGTTCCTAGGAATCTTAGAATTCCCTAAAAGTATTCAATAAAGGAACAAAGGACCCTTGAAACTATGTTCCCAGTGGCTTCGTGCTTTCTTCATCAAAAATAAGAATGAAATCCAGCCCTCAGATATACACTATGGGCCAGTAGTTTGGGCCCACTTTGTGTATAGGGGGGTTATTTTGATGAAACTCATACATAAGCTTTCACATCCATTAAATTGCTCTTTGATTGTGTGTATGATGATGCATTACACTTCAAAACCAGTCAGTCACATTTGTTTTTGTAAAGTTTTCTTGTAATACATTTTTGTAAGAGCAGCATATAATTTGTTTTAAAAATCCGAGGGCGGGCCCAAACCTTTGGCCTGTGGTTTATTTACGATTCTGGCGACCCAAAACTTGCATAATTTGTTTGAGACTCCTGCGCTCTCCGCTGTCAGCAGCTTTGAATTGGTTTTGTGTGTTGATGTGTGACTCATCTTGCGTTTGTCCAGGATGTGAATCCTTTTTGGCTGTAACCTTCAGCTGTGAAGTGGAAATCAGGCCGCACATTTTGATAATTGGAAATCATTGCTATCGGCAGCTGTAGGCCTTGTTATTAGCACCTCAGGATTGACGTCTCCAGTTGGTCACGGCCTTATTAGCGCTCTGATTAGCTGATGTGAGTGATGAGGACGTTAACACACCTCCTTCTGTGCGGCATGCAGATGCTGAGCTCCAGAAGTCATCAGCTTCACGCAGTGTGGAGGTCTCTGGGGGGAAATGTGCCTCACAGGCCAGGTTATTACCAGCGGTAAACCTGAAGATTTAGATCGGAGATGATTACTGGCTAATTCCTTTTTGCCATAAAACCCCTTAGTAATCATGGGGTGTCCCATGGTTGCTCCATCACTGACTGTGACTGTAGTGTTTGTCATCTACCGACTTTCTCACCATTGCGATGCTCGATGGCTGTGAAACGTTGACTTGAAATCCCGTTTTTGTGTTTCTCATTAAGTCTGTACCCTAACCAGAGGTCCCCAACCTCGGTCCGTGGGTCATATTATACTGATATAATATTATACTGATCATCAGAGATCGCTCGTCTCAGTCACGTGATGCGGTACACGTGATGAAGCTAGCAACAATGAGTAAAAACCAAACACACTTTGTTTTTAGTTGTATCCATACCGGTCCGTGAAAATATTGTTTTACCTGAAACTGGTCCGTGGCGGAAAAAAAGGTTGGGAGCAGCAGCCGTAAACCACACTCCCAAGTCTTTGTTACAGAAGTGTGTGTGTGTGTGTGTGTGTGTGTGTGTGGTCAATAGTATTGGATATTCTCTGTTTATCTAAGCGTGGAAGCCTCGGTTAAGAGCTAGAGGGGAAAACCCCATTCAAACCTCAAGAAAACACAGGCTTGGTCTCCTGAGCTGATCTTGGATCAGCCTCCAAAGCCGAAATTCCACCCTTAACCCCAGTGATGAAGTAAAGCTTGTAAGGTCAGTCGAAGGCTCAGTTAGTAAGGCTTTCTAAGGAGGTGTGGTGCTTACTACAATGAGTTCTGGATGATCTGGAAGTTCTTGAAGGTCACGTGCATGCAGATGATGAAAGTTGTACATTTGCACACATGTGCTGGAGATAAAGGGTGAGGGATGAGTGAAACTGGAGGAAGGAGGAAAATGCCACACATGTTGATGAACCTGCTCCATCGGAATGCCTGCGGTCTGATGTCAACGGGCGCGAATGCAGTTTCTTCTCCATTCATGGTTTTTTCTTTTCCTACCACACAAAGCTGGGTCTGCTGAGTCAAAACTTGGTTTCAGAGCAAAAGAAATCTCTCACAGTCAAGGTTACCCTCAGTCTCAGCCTCAGATATTACATTGAAATTCACATAATGCAAAAGCACCTCGTTAATTTCAAAGACAAAACGTTGGTCCACGATAGCTTTGAAGTAAACAGTGCTGCATTAATAGACATTAAAGTTAAAGGAATGGTTCAGCAAAAAATCACATTTGCACAATTTGCCACTTACCTCGGATGAAGTTGATCAAGCGAGTCATATCTGGTTCTGCTTCTTCACTTTAGCACTGAAGCTACAAGCTTGTGTAGCTAACAAACACTAGAAGCCCGTGGGTCTCCCAGCTACCGTTTCTGTAAAAACACATCAAAAATGTCTCATACTCCATTCAAACCACATGCAGCTCTTTATTGAAGTGGTGTAGACTTATGGATGTGGTTTGGTGCACTGTATGACATGAGCTGCAAAAATGAACGAAACCTCACCATTACAGCCACTTCAGACAACACCAGGGACTGGTATTCGAAAAGCAGTTATAAGGAAACTGATCTCGGATCAGATTCCTCTGTGTTTGTCAGTCATCACAAAAACTGATTCTAGATCATCGCTCTGAACTCCTAGGGGAGTTTGTGAAAACAGACCCTGTTGTGCATTCGCCTACAGGTTTTATTTATTTTTTTGTAGCCCACAGTAAGTCGTACTGAGTCTTAAACCACATCCACAAGTCTGCTCCACCGTAATGAAGAGCTCGATTCAGTCTGAGTGGGTTGAGAGTTTCACTGCTTTCAAGAGGTTTCTTCCTTTATAGTGCAGTAGAGGAACAGAAGTAGGGTGGGAAATATCGTGACTGCATGTTTACAGAGGGAGTAGAATTCGGCCTGTTTAACTGGCTACATCAGAATTAGAAAACTTTATTGATCCCGGAGGAACTTCACGCAATGTGCTGCACTATTTTTATTCCTACTGAATAAAAATCCAACATCAGAAAAGCAGACCGTATACTTATCACATATCATACTGTGGTTATGCCATATCACTGGCCTCTAAAGAGAAGCCCTATCACCCCCTAGGTTTCCCGTCCCAACCTCGATCCTGGAGGCCCTACACATTTTAGATCTCTCTCACACGCATGCTTCATCCAGAAAAGGGTTATTAATTAGTTCTTGGACGTTCTTGATACTGACTGCTGCTATTTTTTCAGTTCTAGTTATGTATCTATTGAGTTACTACATCCATGCTGCTAGCTCTTAGTTTATTCTCTCTATCTCCACATACACTGGTCTGTTCCGGTACAGCGGATTCATTCTACATTTGACACTTTGTCTCCTTAAATACTGGTATCCACTTGAATATCACACTCTTCAAGATTCAAGAATTAACTCGTTATTTGCTTTATAGATTTTATACATATAGTTACAAGAGAAGCATCTACTGAGCTGCAAATCTTATCTCGTTGCACTGGACATTCCTGTGTATTGCAATGACAATAAGGATATTTTGTTCTACTCTATTAGTCAATAAGTTGGATCAGGTGTGGTGTTAGGATGGAAAACTCCAAAATGAGCAGAATCTGGGAGCCTTAAGGTCCAGAATCGAGAACCACTGTAATAGTGTATTGTAGTCTATCCGAATGGCTACATGTATCATATGGATATTACAGTTTATTATTGTATACTGTTTGTTTATAAGGGACTTTTTCAATAGTGGGACTACAGTGGAGAGAGTGGAGAGTTTCTGGTACCTGGGTGTTCACATCACTCAGAACCTGACATGGACGTGCCACACCAACGCTCTGGTGAAGAAGGCTCGTCAG
>JBBPCX010068955.1:0-11754 GCA_037974365.1 Hydrocynus forskahlii
TGGAGCTCGCTTTGTGCACTGGGACACAGTCATGCTGGAACAGAAAAGGTTCTTCCCCAAACTGGGTCCACAGAGTTAGAAGCATGGTTTCCAGAATGTCTTGGTCTGCTTGCGCATTAAGATTGTCCTTCACTGGACATTTGGGGCCCAAACCATGAAAACTAGGCGTGTCCCAATACTTTTGTCTGGATGTGTTTTTCAAAATTAAAGTACTTAAAAGTAATATCAATTAAGATATGAAAGGGAAATCTGAAAACCACATTCAGATAATGTGATTGGCTGCTGGACACAATTTGCATAAGAACACCAGAGACTGTAAACACTGTTTATATCAGACTCACCTGAAAGTCAGTGAAGAAGTAGGAAAGTGCAATGAAAAGCTTCTTGTCCTGTTCACTGTACCTCCAGCAGTGGATCGCCTGACCTGGTTTAATACAGAGGCAGGGTCACACACTCACACACTCACTGTACAATACACACACACCAACACACACACACCAACACACACACACACACACACACATATATATATATATATATACACACTATACACACACTCACTATATACTTTACACACTATACACTATACACACACAATATACACACACACTATACACACACTCACACACTCACACACAATGCTGGATTGATTCAGTGGAGGGACGGACAGGTCAGAAGTTTGCACACTACAGGATTTCACTACTTATCCATTTATTTCATAAACTGCAGATTTTTATTCTTGTTAAACTGGAAAGTTGTTGAGTGAACAACTCCAACTGAAAATATATCAAATAAAGCCAGTTTACTTTATAAAATGAAATAATCTCACAGGGTCTTCACCAAATTACCAGCCAGTCCTGCGGCAGAACTCTGAAAGAGAACCCAGGACTGAGAACCGAACACCAGGAGAGCCTCCCTTCAGTAAAGGTGGAACAGGTCCCCTCATTTACTGAAGAGGGCTCAGTGTCTCCCTCTGGTGGCCACAGATGGTATAATAAATAAGCCAGCTTATAATGTGTGGTGTGAACAAATTCCATTTATATCTTATACTAATATTTGCTGTTATTTGTGATAAAAATGCCAGTGCTTGACACAGCATCTTTCAACCAGTCATATTCATTTTTATGCTGAAACTACCACTCAAATGTATTTTCACACCACGGGTTTTTACCACTTATCCATAACTTCATAAACTGCAGATTTTTATTCTTGTTTCCTTTCTAAGATGAGATCATCTGTAACAGTGCAGGTCTGTCTCCTATTAACTGGTTGCTGGTGATGCAGAGTCAAATTCTAGACTGTCCTTTAACTAGACTGTCCTTTAGCACTTATTACTGTTTCAGCACTCAATAGCTCCTCAAATATCTAAAACTTGTCTGGTGATCTACATTATCATTATATTGGCTTTTTTTTGCAGGTGAATAAAAAAATGACACTTTCTTGATGATGGTGAAAATATTGTAAATTTATCTGATAGTAAAGAATACTGAGTGTTTTAGTAAATCATAAGTGAATAACATACAAATGTAGAAATTCTGTGTAAAAACTTTTGACTGCTAGGGTAAAATAAAATGCATAAAGAAAAATAAATGATTAGATTAAAATGCTGTATAAAAACTTATCACAAAGAACAGCAAATATCAGCACGATAAAATAGAAATTTATTTTATTTACTTGACACATTATAGCCCTACCTGCCTGCTATACCATTCACGGCCACCAGAGGGACACAGTTCTAGCTGTTTACTCAACAACTTTCTATTGTTAAACAAGAATATATATCTTCAGTTTTTGAAATAAATGGAAAAGTGGGAAAAACCTGTGGCACGACTGGTAGTGTAGATTTAATGGATTGCATTTGTGATTTTTTTAAGCGCGTTTGCAACAACTCGTACGTATATGCAAGTGTATTCTTCTAAGTATTGTGAGGTGAGGCGGCGGAGCACGGGGCTCCTCCCTTTACGAGACCCAGGACGCTTTAAAATTCGGGCCCTCTGACAGGAGATCAGGAGAAAGACTGGAGGAGAGACTCTAATTAGTACCTACATTAATGAATTGGTACGCATCAAAAAAAAAAATTTCCACCTCACCATGGGCGCTGAAACCATTCCAGCGCTTTTATTTTAACTGATATAAACGCCGAAATCCGCAGGGTTTACATTCCAAGAGCAGCCGCAAATTTATGATGCGATGAAAAAAGCCTATAAATGCCTATTTTTTATAGTCTAAACCCATAGTACCTCCCCAAATATGCTCCTAAAACACAATACAAAGCCATAAAGTAAATGTAAAGTAAACCCGTATCAGTACTGTACAGCCGCGTTTCTCAAACGTCAGGCTTTGGGCTGCTGGGTCCTGCAAAACGACCCAGCATCATTACTATAATTGGTTTTCTTTTTTAAGGTTTCCCGTACCTGAGTGGTATGAAGTTACTCAAATTAGGTACGCTTTTGCGCCGTGAAGACCTAAAAGTGCCGCGCATTTTACGGTTTATACCGCGCATGCGTACCTGCACACCACTTATGTCGACCCCTGCTGATCATGCCTGTCGTTTAATAAAGTCTCCGCTGCGCACTTGCTCCCGTGTCTGGGTGTACGCTTAGGCCTCCCAGCCTGAGGGTGGCAGCCGTTCCCCGGGCCGCACGCCACAATATATACTTACTTTACTTAATTTACTGAGGAAAAAAACCAAAGGTTAGGTTGTAGCTCCCTCGCCCGTACTGGGATGTTATGAAGGGCCCTCAGAGGTTCTGCAGGACGCCGGCGTACCTTGGGCTTTGTGCTGGAAGCGGCCGGCCTCGTCCCCGACGCAGAAGCAGCCCTGCTCGAAGCTGATCTGGTCGTATTTGTCCAGGTTGGCCAGCAGGCTGGCGCTCAGCGGCCGGTACAGCGTGCTCCCGTTCGGCTCCCAGCTCTCGGAGTAATACACGCCCCAGCGGCCCTCGATCATCACGAACCCGCCTGGAGGAACAACCGGGACGCCGAGTTACATCCAATCAGTGCAACAGTCTTATCATGTTCAGGATCGGTTTTTATATCACTCCTGTGTGTAATGACAGACTCGGTATAGAGGACAACTCCAAACCCCTATTAGTGTCAATCAGTAGACTCAGTAAATCAGCATTTATCTATCTATAGTACTTATACCCACCTCTCCTACCGACCACAGTGTGTGTAGAAGTGAAGTGAAGTGACCGCTCACACGTGAACTCACCGCAGCACAGTGTGAACAGGGTGGAATTCTTTCTCTGCATTTTAACCATTTAACCCATTCATCCCAGTTAACCTATTTAACCCATTTAACCCAATTTGACCCCTTTTAACCAATTTAACACAATTTGACCCATTTAACATATTTAACGCATTTAACCCAGTTAACCCAATTAACCCATTTAACTCAGTTGATCAATTTACCCCCAATTGACTCATTTAACCCATTCAATTCATTTGACTCGTTTTACCAATCTGATCCATTTTACCCATTCAACTCATTTAACTCATTTAACCCAGTTAATCCAGTTAACCCAATTAACCCACTTGCTCAAGGATACCTCAGTGTACTTTAATTGTACAAAGTGGCAAACTATTAAACACCCTACCAATGTAAAGTAAAGTGGACTTTAGAATCACATGTGAACACACAACAGCACACGGTGTGAACAGTGGGAGCAGTGTGTGGAGACGGTACTTTGCTCAAGGGAACCTCAGTGGTGCCACTAGCAGTCCTGGGATTCAAACCCACGACCTTCTGATCACAGGCCGAACTCCCAGCTGCCCATTCTGTCAATTCTTTCTATATTACGTGACCATCAGACTGACACTGTTTTGATTAATTTGCATTTGGAGATTCTGTAACGATAAAATAATAAAGGTGTTAATTGAGCTGTAAAAATGTGAACATTTTGCACACAGTTAACTTTTAATATATATTGTAAATTTTTATATTCAAAAATTGTACATATTATTACAAATATGACCAAACGTATTCCAGAATCACCACATTCACATCAGTGCACACTACCAGTCAAACATTTTTGAACACACTGAGATTTTCTCAAAATACACTCAGTATTTTGCACTAAGAAATAAATACAGTATTTTCGTCATTTGGGTTCCTTAATGAGCCAGAAAATGAATGTAATATTTTTATTATTCCTCACTAACGACCTACAAAAAGGCCCCTAACATAATTATAATGATAATGAGGATCTCCAGACGAGTGTTATTAAGTGCTGACTCAGTAACGAGTGCATTTTAAGTTAAAGGACAGTCTAGAATTTGACTCTGCAGCATCAACAACCAGTTAATAGGAGTCAGACCTGCACGGGTACAGATTCTCTCATATTACAAAGGAAACTGGCTTTATTTCACACATTTTCATTTACAGTTGTTCAACCAACAACTTTCCAATTTAACGAGAATAAAACTACAGTTTATGAAATTAACTGGTAAGTGGCAGAAACTTTTGACTGACAGTGTATATACACACCCTTCCAGGACCTACTGTGTCTTCTGCAGGGCTTCTGGACGGAGTGAGAAGCTGCAGCTCCATTCTGTCCTTCTCCAGTAAGCCCAGTAAGCCCAGTATGCCCAGTATCTCCAGATCCATTCATGCTGGTCAGATCACAGCGTTTGCGTTTGCTGGACCCTGAAGACCCCCAGCTCAGCTCCTGGGGCTGGAGACCCAGGTCCATGTCTCCTCAGAGCCTGATGTTCTTGCAAAAAAACAACAACTAATGAACCAACCAGCCTCGTTAGTGGGGGTGGTGCTGTCTTTGTTGTCCCTCTTTTGGTTTAAATGAGTTTATCCCTTTTTAAAAGAATCTTTTTTTTTTGCGACATTCGCGTGCACGCGCTGAGGAAGCCCCGCCCACGTGGCGAGAGTAGTCCCGATCTTGCCTGATCATAACGTGAGTGTGTAAATAAGGATCAAATGCTGCTGTGGAGGGATTATGTGAAGCTGTGTGATCTTCTGAATGGTGATGAAGATGTGTATGATGCTGAAAGGAGATGCAGGTGTTTGTTTAATCTGAATGATCTCCTCCTGATCAGGACTTTAATCTGAGGTCCTGAAGAACCCACGTGCTCCTCCTCGCCGTCCTTCCTCCATCCTCCTTTCTCCGTCTGTCTCTCTTCTTCTCTCTGTCTGTTTTCTCCTCCGCCCTGCTGAAGATGTTCAAGCTGGAGGGTTTTGGCCCGAAGATGGACCCCGAGGAGATGAAGAGGAAGATGAGGGAGGACGTGATCTCCTCTCTCAGAAACTTCATCATCTACATAGCACTGCTGAGAGTCAGTGAGTATCTCCCTCTCCACCACACTCTCTTTCCACTCTCTCTATATACAGTATACTATATATATATATATATATATATATATATATATATATATGCATGCTGGCCAACGATTAAGTTTTAATTGCGATTAATCGCATGGTTACACGTAAAATTCAATAATTCAAAAGTAATGTATTGAGCACTTTTATTGTAAAAGTACTGCTATATGAACAAAAGTGCAATAACATTTGGTTTGTAAACACTACAGACAAATAGAGCTTTTTAACGGCAGTGTTCCTTTTAACACAGTTACAGTTCAAATATTTCTGTTGATCTCAACTTAAACATTAATGTAATCAAACATATAAACCAACGCTGTTTGCCCCTGCAAGGCATTCACCTTTTATTATAGCTTTAATACAGGTTTTCTCATCACATCTCTCTTCATTTTCCTTTTTTTTTCAAACTTGGACTGTATATTCAGTTTTGCTGTACTAAAGGTCGTTAGGTCAGAGGAGGACAGACACTGAGGGTCCTGCATTAGAACATAAACAGTGGAGTGTTTCAGGGCTTTTGCAATCAATAACCTGACTTGACTTGGTTATAGTAATAATTCTAGTGGTTCATTATGATGGTTTTGAGCAGGGGCGTCCAAACTTTTTGCAAAAGAGGGCCAGATTTGGTGAGGTGAGAATGTGTAGGGGCCGACCATTCAGCCTGACATTCTTTGAACCGTTAACATTAAATGCAAATTAACTATTTAATGATTTTTTTTTTTTATTGCAAATGGCATTCTTTTCATTTCTTCACATAGAACACAAATCTAAACCTGTCTTTTACCAAAATCACTCTGCCTTTCATATTTGAAGTCTGGAAAACAAATCACGGGAAGATTAAACATATCTAGGCTCATTTTAACACATTATATATTATTTGTTATTAAATGCTCACTGTAAACTTCTAAATTCAAAACATATAAACAGGGTAAACACTTATTCAGTTATTCAGAAGTACAAAACACTGAGGGCCATGTGAATCCGTGTATCACTCGTTCTTTCGTTTTTCAATTGACAATCAAAAAACCAAAAATGTTTTTTGATTTTGAATCTGATATCAAAAACGAAAACGCCAAATTTTAATTTTTTTTTTTTTTTTTTTTTTTCATATTTCAATTTTAGACTCGGATCAAAAATACGAAATTGAAAAACGGGCTGCCGGACCAAATTTGATTTTAATATTTAATTTGTTGGGTTCACGAGACCCGGTTTGATTGTCAATTGAAAAACAAAAGAACAAATTAAATACGGATTAAAAAGACTCAAAACTCAGTGCAGAATCATCACAAAAACAGTCAATTCACTGAGATATTAGAATTTATTCACCTCGGAAGACTAAACAAATAACTTGCAAGCACTAATGTGGCGAGAGTGCCTCCACAAACTGCTGCCATCTTCTGGTGAAATATAAAATAGCTGTTTTTGTGCGTATTTTATACTGTGGTCAACAGTGCAGCCGGGCCGCATATTATTGTTTTCATGACTGAGGCCGGTGGAAATGTGAACACGGGCCGCGATACTGGCCCCCCGGCCGGACTTTGGACATGCCTGGTTTTGAGAATTTGTCACATGAACAGGGAACACAGCTGCATTGCATAACAAGAAATACCGTAGAAATACTATGAACAGTAAAACAGTATGACTTTTATTTACTTATTTACTGTACTTTTTACATCAAAGACAACTTGCATGTTATAAATAGACCAGAAGCACATGCGTAGAGAGGAAACTCGCTGAACCCACATATTTATCAGTTGTGAATTGTCGTTCTTTTAGGGGGAGAAAACAACTGAAGCCAACCAGAAAATGACATAAATTGGAATCATTATTAGTGTTGTGTCCTGTGTAACATGGTATAGCTCTAATACCAACAGTCCTGATTTACTGTGGCTCAACGAGGGGACAATGAATGGGCAGCTGGTGGCCAAGTGGTTAGAGCGTAGGCCCTGCAATCAGAAGGTTGTGGGTTCAAATCCCAACTGCGTGAGTAAGAGTTAATAAATTAAAAATTAAAGAAAAACATTTCTCAATACATCACACACCACTTCATCCGTATTTTACCTTTTGAGTACTTCAGCCGGTGGCCTAGTGGTTGGGGCGTTGGCCCAGCAATCAGAAGGTTGTGGGTTCAAATCTGAACTGCTATGTCATTGTTGGTTCAACACTGAAGTACCCTTGAGCAAGGTACCATCCCCACACACTGCTCCCGGGGCGCCCCTCATTACTGGCAGCCCCCGGCTTCACTTGGTGAATGGGTTTACTGGGTTAAATGGAGAGAGTGAATCTCACTGTATGGCTTCATTGTCAGATTATCTAGTCCAAAGCTGTTAAACAAGGCTTATATCCACGAATTAACCTGAAACCTGTTCTGTGTTCTTGTTTCAGCTCCGTATGTTCTGAAGAAGCTGGACAGCATTTGAGAAATCCCTGCACCATGTGGATCTGGAACACACGAGCACGTCCTGAAGCCCTCAGTCATCTGTCAGTTGTGTTACTTTATTCTCTCCTGGATGCGGCTGAATGTACTTTACTTTCTCTTAAGAGTCCAGGTTTTGCACTGGTGTTGTCTTCAGTCTGTCAATTGGGATTCCATGGACTGCTCAGTCTTCATCGCGAGACATGGACTGAGCAATAAACCCTTGATGTTCTAAGTTCTCCGCCCATCTGTTTGTGGTTAAATCGATCAGGACTTACTGGAGTTCATGTACTACTGTAAAATAAATATTATACTGTTCTTTCTGACCAATGTGAAACCAAGATTGTCACCATTTGCACTGCAGCTATGACTCAGCCTAATAACTACCTGGTAAACCTAAATGTCCAAAAATATCCTGACACAGGTTCTACTCTTGATAGAGCCATTAGAAGAGCTCTGGAGCAGCTTGAGGTCTTCATGCCTGTGGTCCAGAGGGTCTAAAGCCTCCAGTGTTGGTCTGTGGAGCCTCTGGAGTGATGGAGCTCCATCCAGAACCTTTGGGAGGAGGTGGAGTGGAGTAGACCTCACTAATGCTCCTGTAGCTGAATTCAGTTAAATCCTCACAGTAATGTTCTAGTATATGAATGTAAGAAACAGAAACCTAAGAAACCTCTATTTAGAACTTGGTTTGATCCAACCCTGCACGTTCTCTAATGACGATGGATCACTTTTTACCAGTCTACATCCCTAAGGTGAGATATGCTCCATGCCTGATCTGCTCCAGGCTGGTTAAGTTCATGATGAGGGATCTTACTCAGCTTTTGGCTGAACCAGGACCTTCTAGTGGAGACGGACCCTCTGGTCCAATGCACTAAAAAATTTGTTCATAACATATACATTAAAAACACAAAGAGCCAGACTCCCAGAAGCCTCAACTGTAGTTCCGATTAGAAACTCTCTTTAGTCTAGGATTAGTCTTAATCCTTGCCTGGGAAAAGTAATCGGAGAGTGCCGATTACAGCGGTGTTTTTATACTTTTCCTCATTAAATAAGATGTGATTCAGGTGATCACTAAGCAGTCCCTCATAACGCAGAATGAGGCGCTTGTGTAGGAATTTAACAGAAACTGGAGTGGAATGGTTTCACACTCAGAGACGCTGATTTAAAAATAAACTAGTGGTTTCTTATTGTTTTCCAAAGCTGTTTATGTATAAAAAATCAGGCTAGATGAGTGGTCAGAGTATATTAGTATGCATATTAGTCCTAAAGACACAATGACCAACATATTTAATACATACTGAGCTCTTTTGATCTGACTACTGCAATCAATAAATAATAATTAACCCCAACAAAAAAGGACAATTAATTCACCTTTAATTTCTTCTTTAAAGTGAAAACACAATTTTTCATCAATGATGCATACTGATACTCACACCTTCCTAAGATGGAACACGTTGCTGTCAAACCCAGACTGGAATGAGTGTGAACACAGTATTCTGGCCTTTATTTTCAAGGTTAGGAGCATAAAAGAAGTGCATGAGGGGTGTGAGTTCTGTGTTGGACTGTTCTTAATACAGACAAACCGCGTCGCTCGATTCAGCCAATATTACTACAATTATATACAATATAAATTAAACCTTATATAAGCTATAATGAATACCTATAATGTAAACCCATGAGGAAAATACATCAACAAGGCACATCTGTACTATTACCAGAGTCATTAATGCTGAAACTGAAACAGTGGGACAAGAATTGAACCTCACTTTCACACAGATGAACCAACAATGACATTCTGGAAGCCCATTTCCACTATTAAAAATGTCATGTAGTGAGTAATAATGAGAAGACAAAGACAGGATCTCTAAAACACAGGGGTCCTCGGGTCATGACAGTCTCGACATACGACGTGGGTGAACTCGATTTTGGACTGTTTACTTCCTTTTATGTGATATTTATGTCTGTTTCCTTTTCCTGTGGCTTAGTTGTGTTATGTTTATGTACAGGAATTACGCTTGACAGCAAAAATCGGGTTACGTCGTAGGAACGGAACTGTATCTTTACCCAAGGACCCCCTGAATTACGCCTCGTCAGTTATACTAACTATATATATACTAATATATATATATACCAAGATACTGGCTCACCATTATAAGACTTCCTAATGAGAATCTGAGTTCCCTTTATTATTTGGGAGGATATGAGGTGTGATGATCGAACTCAAATAGGAGATGTTTTTTCCTTAATATGCAATTCCTGGGGTGCCTAGATTTTAAGGAATGGTAGAAATTCTCTACCTAATTAAAGGAATTGTAATTGATATTCTGTTTATGATGACAAACTAAACGGTTTAATGTTCGGAAACGAGCTCCTGCGTGCCAAAGATCAGACACACCCGATCGTATCTCACATCTTATACTCTAAACTAATCTGCAGCATCATTCATATGTGAGATGATTTCGTGATTTTTCAAGTTGTGTTATAGTGCACCTAAAGTATCTCTGATCTACATCACCGCAGCCTTTCCTCTCTGGAGGCTGGAGGAGTGATGGGGTCAGGCCCCACCGGAGGGCGCTAGAGCTTCAGTTCACTGGGCATTTGGTCCCCGGTCAGCCCGGCCAGCAGGTTGTGGGCGGACAGCTGAGCCATGGTGCCACGGGTGGAGTAGGTGGCGCTGCCAATGTGCGGGAGAACCACTGCAGAACCAGGGGAGACACAGTTACAGCTGCAGAACTTGACTGTACATGCTGATTAAAGCCATACTTTTGGAAGAAAATGCTGATTTACTTACCAAAATTTGGCTCATCAAGTAAGACCTGTTGACTTTTTCAACTGTGCAATGAAATCTGCATGGCTAAATCTCACACTCGCCTCAAAGAGTGTGATAGTGTTCAATAATCTCTAAAAGACTCGCTTATACTAGCAGTCAAACGGTTCTGCACACCACAGGGTTTTACCTCTCATCCATTCATCTCACAAACTGCAGATTTTTATTCCTTGTAAACCGGGAAGTTGTTGATTGAACAACTTTAAATGAAAATGTGTGAAATAAAACCAGTTTCCTTTCTAAGATGAGAGAATCTGTAACAGTGCGGGTCTGACTCCTATTAACTGGTTGTTGGTGCTGCAGAGTCAAATTCCAGACTGTCCTTTAACTTTAAACGCACTCGGCAGCAACTAATAGCTCCTTAAATGTCTAACACTTGTCTGGAGATCCACATTATCAGTATAATTATAATTATGTTAGGGGGCTTTTTGTAGGTCAGTAGTGATGGATAATTAAAATGACATTTTCTGGATGATAAAGAAACTAAAATGGTGAAAATATTGTAAATGAGTTGGTTTGCAAAGAATATTGAGTGTATTTTAAGTAAATATTAAATGAGTAACTTGCAAATTCTCAGTGTGCAGAAACCTGGTAGTGTGTGCGGTATGTGGCACAGCTGAAAATTAATGATACACCAATCATCTTTTTAAAAAATGTTTGATTGGTGCAAAAATCTGCAGTCGGACAAATGCAGATTTTTGGGACAGTTGTAATTTTTAATTGACTTGCAAGCAAGATACACAATTACACTTAAACATCCTGACATGGGGCTGGTAGGAGCCTAGTGGATAAAACACATGCCTGTGAACCCATGGCCACAAAGTTGCACGTTCAAACCCCCCACTTTCTACCACTGTGTCCTTGGGCAGAACACATAACCCTCAGTGTCTCCAGGGAGACTGTCCCTGTCACTAATGACTGTAAGACTGTCTCTGTAACTAACGACTGTAAGACTGTCCCTGTCACTGACGACTGTAAGACTGTCCCTGTAACTGACGACTGTAAGACTGTCCCTGTAACTGACGACTGTAAGACTGTCCCTGTCACTGACGACTGTAAGACTGTCCCTGTCACTGACGACTGTAAGACTGTCCCTGTCACTGACGACTGTAAGACTGTCCCTGTCACTGATGACTGTAAGACTGTCCCTGTCACTGATGACTGTAAGACTGTCCCTGTCAC
>JBBPCX010068956.1:0-11752 GCA_037974365.1 Hydrocynus forskahlii
ACACTCAGTCTCTCCTCACATCCTCCTCCCAACACACTCAGAGTCTCTCCTCAACATCCTCCTCCCAACACACTCAGAGTCTCTCCTCAGCACATGTCCAAACCAATGCAGTCTTGGCTCTCTGACTTTTCCTCCAAAAGGTCCAAATCCAGCTGTCCCTCAAACCACCCCTGACCACATATGTTAAATAATTGTATTTTATAATTACATAACAAGCATGGCTTTCTAATAGATATGGTCCAGGTGGCAACTGGTCAAAATATGAAATGACCGACGGGGTTTAGACCACATAATGACCATCCACGAGTGGGTAATAGTGGAAATAGTGCTGCTTCCAGAATCTATGAGGAAGAGAGTGAGTGCAGATGTAAGGTAGGTGTATGTATAAAACTGTATGTTTAAAAGTGTTTGAATTATATGTAAACAATGTCACCATGCTTTGCCTTCAGAAATCAGAGTGTATTAGTAGAATCTGATTTCAGTAAATATAAATGGTGTAATTCAGTCTAAAACTGGTGTTTGGTCTCCTCCTCTGTGGGTTTTCCCTTGTGGGCAGAGACTCTCTTGAAAGTTCACCAGGGTTCCAAGATCTTGTGTTTTTCTGTTTGTTTCTAAAACCTAAAATAAAAGAAATGTGTTCATTTTTGTTCTTTATGGGCTTTAAAACCCCAGTAGTTGTTTTTATTATTATTTGTTCTTTTAATTACAGTAACTTTGGTTCTAAGTGACATAAGAACACCAAACAAAGCTCAGCATGGTGCCTGACACCTGGAGCATCAACACAAACTGGGGTAACTTCCATATAAGGAGCTGTTTAGCCATATGACCACAATTTGTTGCGCATTTATTCTGAACAAATGAGTCCATGTTTCTTAATAACTCTGGATTAGGGCGTCTGCCAAATGCCATTAACGTAAATGCAAATAAGTTTGTAGCTGGGTTAATGCATTTTATCTATATAGCGTAGGGTAATGTGCACAGATTATTTTTTTATTTGACTTTTATTTGACCATTATTTTAACTATATTTTATATTTGTGTCTCTGTGTCCCTGTGCAGTTTTCTGATTCTGATACTGACTCATTAGGAATCTGGGCCTGCGTGAACACATGATGTGTGTGTGTGTGTGTGTGTGTGTGTGTGTGTGTGTGTGTGTGCAGTGCTTTGTAGTGGTTTATGAAACCACGAGTGTGGTGGTTTTCTTTGCTTCTTCCTCTTTTCTCTCACAGTTTCGTTCTGGTCAACAGAAATGTGAAAAAAATATCCTGTATTACAGTTGCCAGTTTATTAGGTACAGCTTAAACCTTAAATGCCCATTTTAACGGAAACACCGACCCATCCAGAGGAACTGAAATATCAGAATGAGACTCTTCTCTCTCCAGCCTGTCGCTCCTAAACAGAACTGAGCTCAGTTTAACATCAATATGAGATTCTGACCATTTCAGCTCCTGAGGGAGAGCTTTCTCTAATCTCGGCCCAATCCCAATTTAAAATAACATTTCTTTTCTCTCACTGCTCTAATCTTTATTTGTCTTCAGATAAACCAGAAGATCCATAAGGAAACTTGGTTTCTTATAAATGATCCTGTACAACATCTGAAATTTGTCTCAATGATCAAATTCTCGACTACCAAAGTCAGACAGTTTTAGATCCATAAAGTTGTTAAAGAGAAGAAACTGAGAAGCTGATGAGAATGGCAGCAGAACTTCTGTCTTAAGTCGACTTTTTTCCTCCTTATTTCTCCTAAAGGAGAAAAAAGTCAGACTTCAATAATCTCCAAATAAGAAGAATATTTATTTCTGAGGAGACAAAGAAAAGACCGTTGTGAGCAGTACAGTTTCTCTGGTCAGGTATGAACATTATTTGGGTGGTGGACCACAGTAGGGGGATTTGTAGTGTGTGTGTGTGTGTGTGTGTGTGTGTGTGTGTGTGTGTGTGCGTAGTGGTCTGAGTGTATCAGGGACTCTGGGGTCAAGAGTGGTCTGCCCAGCTATATCTCTGAGGTCAGAAACTGACCTTTAAGTAGGGGGTGGCTAACTTTATCAACCTCAGCACGCCAGCAAGGGTGGCGTTTCCAATAAAGTGGCCAGACCACACAGTGTGTGTTTGATACACTCGTACCAGCGCCACACACACTGCCTTTGGGTCATGAATTGTTCTATAGGGGTCCCCTTCTACAGAGGGGGGCTGTTAAAGTAGATATCGACAGAAAGCAGGTGTTTCCAATAAAGTTAATTAATCCCAGAGGGAACTTTGTAATTGTGCGTATATGATATCCACACAGCCGCACCACACAGACACTGCCATGTGGTCATCAGTGGCAGAGGTGGGTAATCCAGGTCCAAAGAGTAAAAGTCCTCCCCAGGATTTTGTTCCAACTGCCCTGGTTCTCTAGTCCCTTAAAACCAGCAGTAGCAGGATACAGATAGTTGCAGTAAAATCCTGGGGAGGGATTTTACTCTTTGGACCTGGATTACCCACCTCTGATCAGTGGTCACCTTCTGTAGGAGGGGCTGTTAAATTGTGCGCCAAACAGACAGCAGGTGTTTCCGATAAAATGGTCAGTCTACACAATGTGTGCCTGATATACTTGTACCAGGACCACACACACTACCCTGTGGTCATCAATGATCCTATATGGGGGACCGTCCTATAGGAAGGGGCTGTTAAACTGATATTAGGTGTTTCCAATAAAATGTCCAGTCTGTACAGTGTATCAGAATCAGAAAACACACACTACACACACACACACTACCGTGTGGTCATCAGTAGTGCTATAGCGGTCAACTTCTATAGGAGGGGGTCAACAGATGGTCAGATAGTGGTTGTTTCTGATAAAGTGGCCAGTGGGACGGAGGTAAACTGGCAACTCTGGAACAAACTGACAAAATGACACATCTTCACAGGGGTGATAAAGCGGAACACGTTCCTCCTTCCTCTGCTGTGCTAACGAGAAGCTGACCACAGGGGCTTTGCTGGAAATCTGGCACTGGAGGACGGAGGGCATTTATTGCAACCACATGTTCCTGGGATGGTAGAGGGAGGGGGGCAACAAGGGGGGCACTTCGAAAAGAATCCGAGATAAGTCATTGTTTGAGTAAATACATGCTGGTTCGTCCAGGCACACCCTTCCGCTCCTTTTATCGCCCTCCGCACCCCCCCACCCCCACCTATTGCACCCGCCTCTCACTTTCTCTGTTCATTTCCTTCCTTGTGCAGCTCTTTATTCGAGAAGATATGAGGGGGGTGCTGTCATGTGCTATTTAGAAACTTTTAACCCTTGTTTGACCCTTTGCAGTACATCCCGCCTTGAAAAAGCTGATGGTTTGGATTTTATTTGGTCCACATTCTCATTTCTACATCAGTTTATGCACTTGTGTGCTTATCTAATACCATTTATTCGTGTATTTTTCTTCTCATTCTGTTGGAAGCGAATGAAAACTTGTTGCAATGTTTTGTTGTTTGTTGCCATGAAAAAGATGAGCAGTGCAACCTCAAACCTGCCCATATAGGATCTAAATCACAGCTAAATGACATCTATGATGAATGGTGTAATTAACTATGTAATTATGCAATTATACCTTTAAACAGTGGCCTTTAGCAAAATAGCTCTAGACTTCTAAGAGTTAATTCGGTGGTATGAGTGTGTTGTGGGCTACTGTGATTGCGGTAATGACTCTACATCGATTCAAGTAAAATTCCACCAGTTTCTGCAAGATTTCTGCAGAATTCAGGGTAAACAAAGTTGTTCAGAGTGTGTTTGTAGAGACTCTGATCTCTCTACAGTGGAGGTGAATGGAACAAGACGTCTCCAACACAAATCCAGGCATTTTTATTCACTATTGACCCCCAGTGAAGCTCCACATGTCTCTGAGTGTTTATATGGATGTTGACGGTGGTAAAATAGTGGAGAATTTGAACTACATCAGTTCTCTTTGGGGGCTATTTGGCCTTTCAATGCCCTGCACGTATCCCTCCACCATGATTACGTGAGAGAGAGGACAAAATGAGAGAGAGACGTCTGGCTCCATTCACCACCACTGTGAACAGTTCTGACTTATCCAGAACGGAGCATTTCACACCAGACCCAATCAGAACCATCTGTTTATGTTTATATAAACACTTTGTTATGCTGTAATTATGAAACACCAGTGGAGTTCTCCTCTAAGTTGCTCCTTTAGAGCCTTATAGGTGGTGAAAGTTGTGTGTGTGTGTGTGTGTGGGTTGGGGGGGGTGTGTGGAAATTTAATGTAGTGGAAAAAACTACACAATACATAACTGACTGAATACACACACATACACACACACACACACACACACACACACACATATATATGTATATATACATATACTCCAAATGACAGACTGGCAGAAGGAGAGAGAGAGAGAGGGCGAGAGAAGGAGTGTTTATAGTTTCTGGAGTGTCTGTTTACATTTCTCATGGAGCTGTTTAAGACGTAACGCAGGGTATTTACCCTCGCTGGATGTTCTGAAATCCCCTAAGTCCTCTAACTCATAGTGTCCAGTGGGGTTTACACACTGATTAAGCCATCCCGACAAATGGGCATTGCTTCGAGTGGCAGATTCAGAAGACAGACGAGCGATTAAGACACAGGAAAACAGAAGCTGTTCCTTCAGTGTAATTTATTGTAATTTAGGAGCCACTGTCTTTGATTCCAGGTGTTTCCGGAATCACCGCTATTTTCCACTATTACCCGCTGGTGGATGGTCATTGTGTGGTCTTAGCCCAGCTAGTCATTTCTTATTTTCACCAGTTTCCACCTTTTTAAATAAACTGACTCTTTCTATGTAATTATTTAATGAATTGACTTATCATCTATGTCGTTAAGGTTCTTCTACTGTCAAAAAAGGGCTTTACATGATTTAAAAATGTCACAAAAATGTGTGTTTACACACGTCCTGTGGATTACTGGCCACTAGAGGCGCTGTGTGTGCTTTCTGTGACCATTTGGGTTAGCCTTTAGCTTAGCGTTTCAACACAAATCTTACTCTTCTAAAAATAACTGGATGACAACTGTGTTAATGTAACATTTTTTATGTGCTGTGTGAGTGGAACAACCCACCCTGTGATTGGTGGGGGGACCGCTGACTTCAAAAAGAGAGAATTTTGGGCGAAATACAGTACTGTGCAAAAGTAATTTCTTTATATTTTGTAAGAAAATGAGACAGTAGATCAGTCATTTACTGCAACATGTTCAAACACACATGTAAATACAATATAAACACAAAAAGTGTTTGTTTAATTCTAACCAGCTTTAAAGTCAGTATTTGTTAAGGGGCCCACTTTACTTTACTTTATGATCATCGTTCACAGCCTGAACTCTCTTTGACAATCTTGTCTGTCATTTCTTTAAGTGTCTTCAGGAATAGTTCTCCAGGCTTCTTGAAGGTTGTTCCAAAGCTCTCTTTTGGTCATCTGCTGCTCTTTGTTCTGTTCTCTGTCCAGATGATCCCACACTGCTTCAGTAATGTGGAGACCTGGGCTTTGAGGAGGCCGAAACATGAATGATAGTGTTCCATTATGTTTTTTCTGTCGAGGTGCTTTGACTTTATTAACAGTGTGTGTGGGACAGTGTTGTTGTGATCAGATGCTGCTGTGAGTTTTTGCACAGTATATAAAATATAATATACCTTCATGGCAAGGTTTAGTGCAGATAAAATACTTCTGGCTTCAGACATGCCATTAGTTAAGAAAAGGTGGTTTGATTCAGAGCTACAAGACAAGAAGAACAGCATTATGGAGGGAAAACCATGACTGGTTCATTATTTCTCATGTGAAACGAGTCTCTAGCGAAATGACATAAGCGCCCCTGTAAAACTTCACTTAATGGCTGTTTTTCCCTCCAGCAAAACCAAAAAAAGCTCCCCAAGCTCCTTCACCTTTGCCTCGTCAACTCCCCTCCCCGGATGAGCAAAGGTCCAGTGGGGACAATTGGGAAGGCTCCACAGCTCAAACCCACAAGGCCATATAACATCTCCTAACCACTTTGTGTAAGTTTAAAATGGCCATTTCTCATGCATGAATACAGCACAGCGCACAGTGTGAACAGTGAAATTGTTCTCTGCCTTTAACCCATTCATCCGAGTGAAGCAGCGGGCAGCCAGGAACACAATGCCCAGGGAGAAGTGTGTGGGGAGCAGTGTGTGGAGTGGGGGCAGTTTGTGTTGGGAGGAGTGTGTAAGGCAGCAGTGTGTGGGGATGTTACCCGGGGAGCAGTTTGTGTTTGGAGCAGTGTGTGGGGATGGCACCAGGGGAGCAATGTGTGAGGATGGCACCAGGGGAGCAGTGTGTGGGGATGGCACCAGAGGAGCAGTGTGTGGGGATGGCACCAGGGGAGCAGTGTGTGGGGATGGCACCAGAGGAGCAGTGTAACCACCAAGACACCAGCTGCTCCTTCTTGTTGCTCAGCCACCCAGGAGCCCTTAGGGAACACCTCTACTGAGTGTGCCGTGCGGTTCGGAGTGTAACGAGTGCAGGGGGATATGTGTACTTTATTGGATTAAGCTGGCGTGGCCCCCTCCTGGTCCACTGGCACCACGGCCTCATTAAAGCAGATTAAGAAAATGACCGAATAAATGCGTAATTGACATAAATACTGAGTGGAGGAGAAAGTAGGACACTTCTCGAAAGAACAGCATGAGCGTGAGCGGGAAGGAAGGCATGGTTTGGGATTTGGGGTTTTAAACATCTTGTCAGACTCACCACCCGGCTCACGAGGTTATCGGGAACTCACGGGGAGGCCTGAGTGATCTTTGCTCTTTCCTCTGCTCTCCATCCTCCACGTCTCCTCTGCGTGCTTCCCGTCACTCCCCCCCGCAGGCTTCGGGAGTTGTTCTTCTGCTCGCTACACGATCAGCGTTGGCTCGGACACCTCCCTTCGTGCACTCCCTCTGCTCTAATTCTGTCTCCCACACTCCTGCTCACATCGTTTGTTCACCTATTCCTCAAATGTTGACCTTTCTCATGATTCATGGCTTTATTTTTCTCTCATTATCTCATTTTGTGGAGCCAGAGCCAGTTTCATCCCATTCACATAAGCCAGAAATAGCAATTTCCCCCAGTTTTGGCGGTGCCTCAGCTGAGCTGGTGATGACTCTGGTCTTCAGTAGCACTGGTGGGATGTATATGTACAAGGGATGTGTGTAAAAGTTCCACAAATTGTTTTATTATGCCATGATTTTCGTCCTGAGGAAAGCTGCAGCCAAGCTGTCTGTTTTATCTTGTCTTTGTGGAGAGGTAGGAACTGATAGTTAAAAAGTTAAAAAGTCGCACACCTTGGCACTGACTTCACTATACTTTTGCATGTTTTAAGCAGGTAAGATTTCAGGTCAAAATGTGTTTAAAGGAACATTTTATTAAATTGCTAATTGCTATATACATCAACGGCAACCAACACACTGCACTTTACAGTACATAATCTATTCTATCACATGTGCACACTTCAGATCTTGTTTGTTTACACTTTGAATCTATTTTTTCTCATATTTTTTTATTGCTCAGCTCTAGCTTTAAATTTTCTCTTTAATTTACTGTTACTGTGTTGCACAGACATTTCAGGGCTCATTTCACTACAGGTTGAATAACTGTGTATTTGAAAAATAAAGAGTCTTGAACTTTTATGACATATAGGCCATCTGTGATGCTTCCATTTATATAAATCTATCGTCCAACATCACGCAGCCGTCCTCTCACCGCTTCTCGTTTCTCTGTAGCCCAGACGCCTTTGATGTGTGTTGGGCAAAAGAACAAGGGACGGGAGACACACCCCAAACAGAAGACGAGAAACTGGCCAGCGACTGCTCCGACTGGGGGGAGGGCGGAGGGCACAATAACAGGGAAAGGTTAAATTAGGCAACATAAAAAGGCCAGTGGAGCAAAACTATGGTAGGATCTGAAATAATAGCCCTTTTTCGATGGATGTCTTGACGATGAGAGGCCTTTCGGCCTTTCTAACTACCGCTTTGACGTTAGGCCTGGACCACATCTGTACACATCTGCCCCACCCGGCCACCTCTCCCTCACCTTCAGTGCTGCCACTGTAAACAGAGCTGTTTGTTTGTCCTCTGGAAAGCCTGTTTCTGTGTCTCCAGCGCTGGCGAATGCGTTGGCTCGGTGTCTCAGAGGTTGCTGAAGCAGAGCCCAGGCTTGTGGTCGACTCTCGGTAGCCGGCGTGCGTGTGGTGGGCAGTTTGGGTGTTTTCTAGCCTGGTTTATTTGTTTATGGGCGATGAGCGGCGGTGGAGGTGCGTATGGTCTGCCTAACCCACAGCTAGAACCCACACAATGACTGAGTCAGGCTACAGGTCACGCTGGGCCCAGACTTCAGTCAGACCGAAGCCGTGAGGAAATGAGCTGCTGCAGGGATTTTACAGACGTGTTATTAGCGAGCGGGATGGCTGCGGCTCATGACACAGATGAGACGAGGAAAGGTTTTTTAACTGGGAACACCCACATGCGCCGTTCTCCTCGTCAAAACAGTCCTCGCACAATGACCCTTCTGTCCCCATTGATGGAGAACGGCGACTCCAAATGACCGGCAGGGAGGATATTAGTGCGGAGGTGTGCTTTCCGTTCCTGTTTCTCACCCTCATGGAACTTCCTGATGTCTCAGGTTGGCTAAGAAGTCTTGGTCGGTCTTAAAGTTTAATGGGGGATTCCACAGAATCTTCCCCATTTCTGAGTCGTTCAGAGTGGGTTTGGTGTGAAATTGTAGAGGCTTACAGTAGTGGTGAAGGGAACCAGACAACTCCAACACAAATACAGCCAAATACAGATCCCCAGTGAAGCTTCACATGTCTCTGTGTTTTTATATGGATGTTAACGATGAAATAGTAAAATAACTTTGGGGACTATTTGGCCTCTCAGCACCCTGCCTGTATCCCTCCACCAAGAATGAGTTTTGGTGCCAGAGTCTTCACAGAACTGTGGTAGAGCTACATCTCAAGCATTAGACGGAGCAACCATAACCATTTCATGGAACAGCTTTCTGTGAGGGAGCTTTTAGAGGGAGACGTCTGGTTCCATTCACCACCTCTGTGAACAGTTCTGACTCGATGAGTGTGTCTGGACAGGAGCGTCACACACCAAACCCACTCTGAACCTCTCTGTTTACGTCTTAACCTCTTAATTATGGGGGAATTTCTCATTAATGCCCCAAAAAATAAAGTTTTTGCCTAAAAAGTAGTAATCCAAACTTCTCCCTCCAAAGTCTCTCTCAAAGAAAGTTATTCCATGAAATTGCACTGCCTGACGCCCGACACATTGTTTTACCAGAGTTATGAGACATTTCTAGTACTAAAACTAAATCCACTTGTGGTGGAGGGATACATGCCGGGCGTTATAAGGCAGAATAGTCCTTAACACTATTTTGTGGTGGCCTGTTTAAAAGTTATGGCTCTGTTTATATTGTACGTTGTATTTTTTGACCAGTGTGTTCCAAGGAGAGAATACGTACTTATTTATGCAAAGCATGTCATTTAACGACATGCCATGCAAACTTTCACATAAAACTACAGGTGCCCATTTACAATAACAGGACGTCTTGAATGTATAATGGAAATTTGTTGAGACCAGTCATCATGACCCCGGTTCTCATAAGTTTCTTTACAATTAACCATTTTGTATTAAACCATTGTGAATGACCTCTTTATGTCTCAACAATTGACTTCTGTAGAGTAAAAAAACAGAGGAATTCCCCTTTATCAGTCAAAAGAGAAACCACACATGATTAAAGGGTGCCGACTCTTTGTGCTTATGGGAGGACAGCGTTGGAATTATTGTCAAACTAGTTCTTCTGGAGAAATGGCTTATTACTCTTCCCTGATCTCACTTCCTCCTGCATGGGTGGCCTAAGAGAAGGGGCTCACGGCCTGAACGTCTGGAAGAATGCTGGGAAACTTTGAGCTCTTTGTCAACATAACTGGACTATCAGTGTGTCTGAGAAGGGTGAGACAGTTCATCACTCGCTGACTCATCAGGTTTTCATCCTCACGTTATCTGTGCTCTGCGAACGGCACGTATATTTGTGGTGTTAGGATAGTAAAAGCAAACTAACGAGAGACAGATGGGGAAGATCATGTTCGAGTTTATGCCCCGAATTCACTGCTTCCCCTTTCAGACCCCCTTTCCAGACCCCCCGTCCGTGGAGGTATCGTTACATAAACTGTGATGCAGGCGAAACATTCTCGACTGAGGAACTCACGAGGCCGAAGCGGCCTCCACTAATGTGCTGACGAGTCTTTGTGTTGCTCATGGGAGACCGGCGAGACCTCTGAGGGTCCTCCGCAGGGTTTATGGATGTTCCGAGCCATTCCATGGCCGTGTGCTGGCCAATAGTGGGGAGCCCAGTCCAGAGAGGTAGTGGAGTGTAGCTTCAGGGCTCCTTCGTTCTGCTGAGGCATTGACTGACTGGCTTGAATTACGAGCCAACACGAAGGTCTGGGTCTACTTAGCTCTCCCTTTCTAGGCCTTCCTACGAATGTGTGTGTGATTGTGTGTGTGTGTGTGTGTGTGTGAGGTGTGTGTGCTTGGTGTATGAAGTTTTTTTCCGCAGGATGATGTACCTAAACTGTAATTCAAGCTTATTTTACAACATGTAGAATGGCAATCTGTAATAGAGTTGTTTGTGTGGTTTCTGACACTGTACCTTTGAAAGACCCTTGAAAGAACAGCATACTCTTTATTTTTTAATAAACACACACACACACACACACACACACACACACACACACACACACACACACACAAACACACTGTTGTCTAAAAACATAGACAGCTTTCAGAGATTGACCTCCCTGTGTGCCTCAGAGGGACACAGAGAGACCCCCATTTTCTTAAAGCTGTGGGAGCGGGACATCCCACATCAGCCCTGTGATTGGGGAGAGGACCACTGATGTATATCTGACTAGAGATTAGGACTTAAGACATTATTATAAATCTTAAAAAAACAAATCTCAAGACAAAACATTAATCTCAAGAAAAGTTTATATTTACTAAGAATTATTCAGTTTTGTTAGGAATTATTCAGTATTTATGTTTATGTGTGGGCCCACCCTCAAAATGTTTTGAAATAAGCAATAAGCTGCTTTTTAAAAAATGTATGAAAAGAAAACACTAGAAATACTTAAAACAATATTTTATGATCTGTAGAAACACATTATTTCACCACAAAAGCTCAAACTCACATCAGGTCTGTCTTTAGTGCTCTGATATTCACTTTGTCTTGAAAAAGAAAAGTATCAGTCCTTCAACACACAATTCCTTCTGGTTTATGTACCGCTGGACAAAATGACGTTCTTAAACAAGACAATGATCTCAAGCATCTTCAAAATTGTGCCAGAATTATATCCAGTCCAAAGATAAGGAGAGAGTTTGGAGAATGACGTCTTGTCTGCCCCAGTCTCCAAATCTTTCTCCCATTGAGCTGCAGGGACGAGTTCTAAGTGAGTGTCCAGCAAATGAGAACTGTTTGCTGCTTGAAAAGGTGCTGGGAGGGTTTGGGCACAAGTTATTTCCACTTATTGCTGGAAAGGGTAATGAATATGTGGTGCTGTGATAAAGGCATTTGTGAGGTATTTTGATGAAACTTCAATAAACTTCAAAACCAGTCAGTTATGTTTGTTTTAAGCATTTCTTGGAAAGACCTTTGTAAAAAAATACTTTATAAAGATCTGAGAGTAGGCCCCTTTTTATATGTACTGTTGTTTATGAATAACACTGTGTGTGTGTGTGTG
>JBBPCX010068957.1:0-11752 GCA_037974365.1 Hydrocynus forskahlii
TCCAGTCTTTATACCTGTGGTGTTTGTGTCCTCAGCATCTGTATCCAGACAAACAGCACAGACAGACAGAAACAGCTTTGAATGCAGGAAGAAGAAACGGTCCAGACAGTCCTAGAGTGAATAAGGGATCATTATTATAACAGATCCGGAAATGTTACATGATAAACTAATTCCCTTTTGAATTGAAGGAGTTCAGTAAGGCATGATTCCCAGTTCTATGCAAGATGCTGGAATACACAATTTATTTGCACGTTAATAACGGAGAAAAATGTCTTTGCCAAGAGCAAAAAAACACATTTGTGTGGCAATCTGGCATCCAAACATCGGTCACACATGTGAGATATAGAGAGAAAGTTAATTACCAGACATTTCTTCAGTAAATTTGCTGGATTTTCCTGTAGAAAAATAGACAAACCCTCAAGCACTGCTTTGTATTTGTGTGACATGTGTAACCTGAAAAACAAAGTCAAAGTGTGTGTCAAACATCTACAGGGCTCTCTAACAACATATTTTATAAATTTGACAGAATACAAAAGCAATTTTAAATCAGTCTTAAGATTAAACATCAGGAGGTCGTACCTCGTTATCTAGTTCATCCAGTAGAGTCTTCATTTCTTGTCCAAATACATCTGGTCTCTTCCTGTACAGCTTCAGCAGAGCTGCTGTCGTCTTGAAGAACAGATTCATTCAGAACACAGACAGAACCAGTTACTTCAGTGGTGACTTCAACTGGGACTTCTGAACCGGACTTCTGTACTGGAACGTGAAAATGTGCAGTTTTTACCTTGCTTGAGTCAAAAATGCTGACAAACCTGCAAAAAGCACAATGACTCATTTAAATACTGTGTTCATTAAAAGATACTACGGAAGCGCATTGCATTCCCTAAAGAAAAAAAAAATTGCACACCTTATCTCATAATTATGAGAAAAGATCTCACAATTTTGAGATAAGATCTCGTAATTACTAGATAAGATCTTGTAATTTTGAGAAAACATCTCGTAATTATGAGAAAGGGATGTCGTAATTACGAGAAAAGATCTTAGCGAAAAGATCTTTGGTAAACTTGATTCTTCCAGTGTATGGGTTATGTTAAGCGATATTTCGGTGCTGGTATACTTGTAGTAGATTTGTAGATAACAGTTGTATGTGCTTTTTCTACTGTATTTGATCGATGTGGTGTCTGTACTGTGGGCAAAGAATGCCAATTCTGGAAAACTGACATGATTATGATGATGTTTACGTTAGTATATAGCCTTGGTAGTCTAGTTGCCAAAAAGGGGACATAGCCTAACCTGCAAATGTTATGCTTTCTCGTGTTTGGTCGCTAAGACTGAAAATTGCGTAAATGGTAGCGCACACACCACACGACCAACATGATGACATGTGGGATTTTCTCGAGAGCCAGGTGTTGCTGAAGAAAACATTAGCCGAATGCAACAAGACAAGGTATTTTCACTTTCATAGTAATAACGCAAACAGTATTTTGTTTATATACAGCTATGGAAAAAAATAGACAACATCACTTTATTTTCATTTAATTGATTTTACAATGTGCGTGTATTTGTACCACTATTGTTTTATATACTACAGAACGCACTTGATTGGAAACTGTAAAAAATAAAAATACTTTAACTTTAAAATAATATGGTGAAGTCCATATCCTCATTTGCTAATGTATGTTTTATTCAATCAGCAAACTGAATCAGATGCGTGGGAGCTGAAATACAGCACACAGAATAGCTGCTAAATGAACCCAACTCCACTTAAAAATATGGAGCCATTTATATTTTTTTCCAGATCCACAACTGAATAAATGAATACACAGACAAATACACACAAATTTGTAAAACAAATGTTTTTTTTTCCCAGAGCTGTATATATTTTTATGATTTTTATGATAAGAATGCCTGCTGATTGTTGTAAATGTAAATCTCATTATACAACTGTCAAAAAATGTAATCCTTAGCATTTGGTAAAATGGGCTAAGAACTAATGACACAATTGCTTTATGTTTGTCACAGCGCCGGCCGCGCTGCGCTCCCTCGCGGCGCGCCGGCGCAGGTACTTTTTCTTCGGCCTCCTCCCACCAGGACCAGACCGGGGGAGCTCCGTAGCTCCGTGGCAACCAGAGAGCCATAGACATGGACCGAGTTTTTCCCCCCCGTGTTTTATTTACTGAACATATACATTTACTGACATTTACATTTACTGGGTTAGACGTGTAATGCCCGCACCCCGAACAGAAACACAGGACAGACTTTATACAAGAACAGAAACTAGGAAAACCAATGAAACAACAGGACAGAACAAGAGGCACGTGAAACTGATAATCCACAGAAACAAGGAACATGCACACGTGAAACAGATACTAAAAACAGGACACAGGCATAAACGTGGAACAGGGGTGACCCCTACTGGCCACCCCATGGAACAAAAACCAGAAAACCCAAAACACCACCGTGACAATGTTTCTCTTTTTAATCAGAAAATGTAGTGCATGTTTGTTTGAAATTATTCAATTCACTTATTTAAAGTAAAAGTTTAATGCATAGTAATATATTGGATAAATATGTCTAGTTATTAAAGTTTGTGAAATGACAATATTAAAAAATGGTTACAATAGTGTGTATAAAAGAATTATAAATACTTGTTTAATCTGTGTTGTTTTCCACAGATTGAAACATCACTTATCAGTGAAATAGAGGATGCCTATCTTGAACGCTATATACCAGCGTATGGAGACAGGATTGCCATGAGGCGCTACTGTCTGGACAAACAAAAAGGAAAGAATGAGGATAGGTCAAAGATTTCTCTTCTTGGAAAACTGAGAAAGAAAATGAGGACAGCAACAGCCAGCCATGGTGAGGCATCTGTGGAGGAACCTTCGCCTGCAAGAAAACCAAAATTTAATAGATCTAGGAATGCTCTAAAGAACTCACGCAAAATTGAATTAGGGTGGATTCATGAAGGAAAACAGGTGAGAAAACGTTCAGGTGGGGGCACCAGGATACTTGATGTACCCAAGAATACAATCAAAAAAGACATTCTGTCCTATTCAAAAGAATTGTTTTTTCCACAAGGTGAGTCAAAAAAAGGAAAATGGAAAGACTTCATTCATGATGTTTTTGACTTTAAGGAATCCAAACTTGTTGGTGAGTTGTACTCACTATCCAAATTTGGGATTTTACGTTTTTATCTAAGCACCAGGTGTCATGTTGACTTATCTGACACAGAAAATGGCAGCAAGATAGACAGACATTTTGACACTAATGGTGAACAGCAGAGGGAGACAGATTATTCTGATCGGCACCAGGAAAGAGCAGTTAGCATAAACACATCACAAACCGAACCACCTAATCGAGCTGAAGACTCTAATCATGGAAGCTCCAATACCCATTCAGATGCGGTTGACGTGATGGATCTTACTTCTCTGTCTTATGATTCAGAGGTGTTTATAAGTGGCCTAGTTGCTGTATCCACTGCAGATGACCTGGATGACACGGTTCCAGTTTTCCTTTCCCCGGAGGAAGTCATCAGTGTTGCCCCAACCGCATCCACTCCTATCTTAGAGGAACATGTTGAACATTTTGACCATTCAAGTTTGGAAGCAAGTTATCTACCTCCAGTTCATATCCTTCTTCACAGAGTAAATCTGCTTGAAGAAATGATCTGTCATTTCAAAGATGAGTGTATTCTTAACTGCTCCTTAAAGTACATATTAATGAAAAGGGTGCAGATGTGGATGGCATGGCAAGGGATGCTTATGCTGCTTTTTGTACAGAATTTGTGGACTGTGCCGCAGAGGGAGCAGAAATGAGAGTGCCATCCCTATCACCAAAATGGCAGGAGGAGGAATGGAAGGCTGTGGGAAGAATACTGGCCAAGGGATTTCTGGACCAAGGACACTTTCCATTGCGCCTTGCCCCAGCATTTACCACTGCACTAATTCTTGGAGAGCATGCTGTGTCTGCAGATTTACTGTTTGACTCTTTGCTGTTCTATCTGAGTCAGTGTGAGAGAGATCTCATATCTACTGCTTTAAAGAAAGATCTTGACAGTGAGGACCAGGAGAAATTATTAGATTTGCTAGATCGAGTAGGAGTAAAAATGGGACCATCACGAGACAACCTCAAAGCAATCCTTCAAGTAGCACACAAACAAATAATTCAGCAACCGAAGTATGCTCTTGATAACATGTCAGCAGCTGCGGGCTGCCTTTACCACAGCAGCACAAATACAAGTCATGTATGAAGACAAAAAAACAACTTGCAAGAAAGTCCTAAATATGACTGAAGCAAGTGCAATAACTCCAGCCGAGAAACAGTCCCTCAGATTTCTTCAGCAGTACATACGACAACTGGATGCGACTGGTCTCAGAAGAATGCTGTGACAGGGTCAGATATCATCTGTGTCACAAATATTACAGTAACATTTACAGCTTTGGAGGGGCTGGCACGTCGACCAGTTGCACACACCTGTGGATCAGTTCTGGAATTACCCAGTACATACAGTTCATACCCAGAGCTCCGTGTCGAGATGGAGAATGTGCTAACCAGTAACTACTACATTATAGACATTGTGTAGTAAGAATGTATACACAAGGCAATGTATACACAAGGCAGGATTTATGTTGCAATCCTACAAGTATTGAACAAGTAATTGACTAATGTAGTATTGCATAAAGAAATGCTGTGAATATGTTTATGCAAGTACACTCTAAAGGTGAAAAGTTTAGGGTCATTTAACTGAATGTAACATGCATCAACCTAGTACGGAGATTTTGTTTTTGTAATCTGCCATAATGGGGTTGAAACACACAATATAAAACTTTTGCAATAAGAAATGTCCCTCAAATCAT
The DNA here is from genome assembly GCA_037974365.1 of Hydrocynus forskahlii. Taxonomy (NCBI): domain Eukaryota; kingdom Metazoa; phylum Chordata; class Actinopteri; order Characiformes; family Alestidae; genus Hydrocynus; species Hydrocynus forskahlii. The sequence goes on from JBBPCX010068957.1 coordinate 4,860, forward strand.
AGAAAGAATTACCTTGTAGTAATATTCATAGGTTGCAGACATCTGAAAAAAGTTATCAAATACTTTTTTAGTTTTTTTAGTTTTTTTGACAGTTATTTGACAATTTAATTCAGTACGGCAGTTTTGTAGTAACAGTAATTTTCTAAGTTAAAGTTATTTCTGTTAGAAAAAGGCAATGCCAGCTTTGGCCTGTATCGGCACATACGCACACAGTTCATAATTATCTGCTGATTCTCTTTTGCCAGTGTGGCAAGTTTTTTTAGATTGTGACCAAAAGAAAGTCTGTAAAACAAATGCTTTGAAATGATTTAATGATTTGTTTCTATGAAATTGTTCAAGCTGGAGCCATTATTTTGTTTGGCTGATTAAAACATGTTGTGTTCATTAGGGGTAAATACAGTACAGATTTAATTCATTCAATATTCAGATATTAAATTGTTATTCACTTTTATGCATTTTATTCTTATGTAAAATTGGTTTACTTTCTGTTGGTTTACATTTATATGCAATTTAATAAAAGTTATTATTACAGTTTTTTAAATGCTTTATGTATTGCTTATGTGCTAGTATTTGTAATCAGTATGTTTAGTTAATAACAAATGATACCAACCTTTAAAAGATTTCATTTTGTAGCTAAAACACAGTTTTAATGAAACAAAAAGTATTAATCCTATTTATTGTTTCCCTTTCTAAAATCACACATACCACAATATATCAGATAGGGTTCTTTGCATCATCATCTCCATTTTATTGCATTGCATACAAGATATCTGATGTCATGATTTGCAAATCCACATTAAAGTATACATTGTTTGGCTGCATAAATAAATCTCTGGGTAGTGGTACTACTAGTTGTTACTTTTATAAATCGCACTTTTTAACAATGCAATAATAAAAAACTCAATCAAAACCTGAAACAGGAAAGTCAGTTTACCAGTGTATAAATACATTCTCTATACATTACTCTTCACCAAAATACTTTCCTTACAGCCGCAGTATATTTACTATTAAAGCTGTGTATGGATGTAGGCTCGTAAAAACAGATAAAGTTCAGTTGCTTCCTCTGGAATAGTCGGTTGGTGTAGATTGTGTTCTGTCATTGCTTGGCAACAAATGTCAAAAACGTTCTCATCACAGGGATGTGGGCCTCTTGGCAGGCATTCCTCCCTGCAAGCTTGTATTTGTTGGTGGGACACTGTCTTGAGATGCCAAACAGTCTGTAGTGCCAAACAGATGAGAAAGGCTGTACGTCAGTAGTGGCCGTCCACTTGGAGAAACTGCATTCCTGCTCGGGCGAATTCTGGCTGTTCCACAAAAGAGCAATTTCCTGCAACTCCCTCTGAAAAAAAGATTAAAAAAAATTATTAATTATAAACATTACCTCATACTCAAGATAAAGCACAGTTTGTGTTGGATTGATGGACATTATCCACTGTAGAAGTTTATCCACTGTGTTTTTATTGTCTAAGTTACACTGTAACTGTATTAGGAACACGAACAGGTGGATAAGGTTTTAATAAATACTACAAAATACATGCGGTGATTTGTAGATAGTATCCTGCTTTACAGTTTATTGGTTTAGTAAAATAATACAATATATAACAGTAATTTAGATAAATGACGTTCCCCAGAAATGCACCAGTGCATTACTCATGTTCAAAATGCTAACTTAATTTGACATGCAAAATGCAGAAAGCTTACCTCAATTATTTCGAGACATGTAAACTGTAATAGATCTCAGTGTGTGGCATGCCAGGCCAGCAGCATCATAATTAAAAAGGAGGTGGAGTACACACCAATACAGGTAAACATTGAAGGTGTATTCTTTCTGTAACTTTTTCTTAACACAACAAAAACAGTTATTGAAATATTGAAGACTATATTGCTAAAAAGGAATTGGTAATGCTTTCTGTGTTTGAAAGGTAACCCAGCCATTTGAGCTAATTGGGATGGATTTGATTGGGAAACTCAAAATGACTTCAAATGGAAACCAGTACATATGTGTACTGATTGACTGTTTAACAAAATGGCCCCAAGCATATCCTTTGAAGTCCAAGAGTGCTGATGAGGTAACCCAGTGCATTCTCAAGTTCTTCTATCAGTTTGAAGCACCAAAGCGCATTCTTACAGATCAAGGGAAGGAGTTTGTGAATTAAGTAAGTAAGCAACTACTAAAATGCAAACCCACAATTTACAGTGTAGGTTACTCAGCTATAATGGAACTCATTGGCACAGTTTAATCTCATTTTACCTGTGTCATTTGATTATGTTTTTTCTTAATACAGATCAATAAAAATGTCTGCAAAATCCTCAGTATTCAAAGAAGTCTCTGTGCCCCATACCACCCACAGACAAATGGGTTGGTTGAGAGGATGAATGGGACCATACAGAGATACAATATAATGTAATTTATGCTTTTCAAATGTATATTTTTAAGTTTCTTTTCTTTCATATCATAACAAATCCTTTGTTATTTAATTTTGTAGAGCACTCTCCAAATTGGTGAAAGAAAGACCAGATGAATGGGACAAAGATTTGGATGCCGTCATGTTCGGCTCGCGAACAAAGCGCCATGTGACCACAAAGTATTCACCCTTTTTTTTCATGTTTGGAAGAGAGGCCAGATACCCCACTCAAATTCCAGCTGAATACGGAGCGAGTTGTTTTCAAAACCTTTGTTAAAATTAACATTTTAAATTTCTAACCTTTAATTTTTTTTATGTTTTCATATAATATTGCATCATCATTTTGTAGGTGGACAGCAGTGTGGAGGACATTTTGTCTGTTGAAGAGGCAACAGAGGAAATTCTGAAGCTTGATGAAGTGCTTCAGACAGCTATCTCAAATAGCAAAACAACACAATCAAAACATTATAAAAAAACAAAAGGCAAACCTGTTTCAAGTTTTCATGTGGGCATGAAAGTGTGGAGGCTGAACATGAGGAGCCAGCAGAGGAAAGGGGGCAAGATAGATCCAAACTACCTTGGCCCCTACACCATTGCTGCTATCACAGGAAAAAGTGTGGATCTTGTGGACAGCCAAGGTGTGACAACACCCAAAATTAACATAGATCACTTGATGGTGTTTACAGAGGAACAGCCAAGAGTTCCACGTAAGTGTTCCACCTCTGGATTGCCTTCTGCTTCTTCCTCTGGGCCATCCACCCCCACGTCCACAGCTGGGTCCGACACAAATACATTGGCCACTGCACCTCCAGGCGTGATTCATGCCTCCACTGCCTCTATGAAATCCACAACAGACCCCTTGATCATCAAGAGTATGTTTATTCATTATAAAAATTAACAAAATTATTGAAGTTTTTAGAAAAGCATTTACTGACTGTGCAGTCTTCAACTGTTAATGCAGAAAGTTTATGAGTTATGGGCTCATGTATGCAAAAGTTCTGTCTATGTTTCAGACGTAATCCAAGAATTTGTAACAGTCAGAATAGCCCTGAGGATGTGGCCCTTAACCCTAGAGCATTAATGTGCAGTTTGGTAATCACTATCTCTATCACATTCGCATGGGTGTGAATCACCCAACATTAGTGTTTTGGGGTACAGGATATTAGTAAAATATTAAAATAAATTGGAAAATTGACATGCAACCACCAAAGGACTAACATGGATGTAATCTGATCTTGTCATCATGTTTAATAAATGGTCAGCTGAATTCTGTACCGACTGAAGGTTCTGTTTTTCACATTAACCCAAACATGTACTGGTTTACTGAGTAAAAGAACATGAGGCATCCTCAAGATCGGGAAGAGAAAGAAATGAGAACAACATATTTGTACAAAGACATGCAGTTTTCAAGTTTGACATTTGTAGACGTTGAGCCAAAATTCTAGATTCAGAGTGGGGTTTTTTGTTTTTATTTGAAGATCCATGCAAATAAAAATATTTTTTCAACTCATTTAACAGATGTGACAGGTGCGTGGGACGGAAAAAAGATGTATGTCAAAAACTGGACCATACAAGTTATTCTTTGCTGACATTTACAATACAGCTCCACAAAGGGAACTAGAAAGTGAGGTAAGGTGACAATATTTTTGTTTTTAATGGTTTTCATACTAACTTTTTCCTATGAAAATTGGTTGCAGCATACCTAAATTTCTGGTATTGTCAATCTGTTTTAATTTCAGGTTATTAATGCTTATCTGACCCACTTGGTGAGCAAATTCAACAAAGAAAGTTCTGACAGTGCGTTTGTTGTTGACTCATTTGAAATGACGCGCATATGGAAGCGGAATACACCAAAAATTAAGGTATTACACGATATTATGTCATTTAGTTTTTAAAAGTTTTCTACAATGTATTATCAATGGGTTGGGTCTGTTTGACTTGTTGGTTTACTGCCTTACAGACTGACCCAGGGTGGTACAAGTACATTGTGGGAGTTGTCAATGAAGGTCATCACTGGATGCTGGTGGTAATATTTTTTTACTTCATGGTCATGCGCGTATATATATAGTGGGTGACAAATTAAAGGAAAAACCTGAATAAATGTGAAAGCAGTCTCCAGCTTTGAGACTTGGAGAATCAATTGCAACAAAGAAAGGACACAATGTGGAAGAACACCTTACTAAGACATTTTGGGGTTTTTTTAAATAATTTGTCACCCATCTGGAAAGCACGTTCAAGCATAAATTAAGTAGCGCATTCACTCTGCCTAGCAAGATACAAGTACATTGTGATGTTAATTTATTTGTAGCTCTACTACCTCAACATTTAAGTGATCATACCAGGAGAGAAGAGAAGTTTTTTTCTAGACACACTGGGGGAAAGAAAAATGAGCATCACACACTGCCAGGACATTACAAGGTAAATTAGTCTGCGCATATTTTTAATGACAATGTAAATACAGTAGGACAAAACCACAGACAAGTAAGGCATATTGAAATTTTAAGTTAACATAAAATTTTAGTAGTTGTACTGATCTTTAGAAGAAGTATTCTTATCCCTAGCATCCTCCTCTGGCATTTCAGAGTTGCTGTATGTTACCAAAACTATAAAGACACAAGCCTTTTAGTTAAATGAAAGTCTGACATGTAGATGTTAGAAGTTCAAAGAAAATCAATTTTTGAAAATATTATGGGCTTTCCACCTGATCAATATATATTTGATTTACCTACCTAAACAAATACTATAAAAGTTTTAAAGGCTGTCTTACACCACAGAATCTGTGAACAGAATCATCCCCCTTTACCGAAGTTAAAGAATATATACAAAGTTTGATTTCCCTGCGTGTTACTTCACTGTATCCAGCAGTTTTGCTTACATATTGCAATTGTCAATTATACTTTAAAACAATCCACTACTTTTGTTTCTCAGCACTGCACATTCAGTGTATTCAGTATTTCCAAAATTACTTGCAAGTGTAAATTATGCCTCATTTAATCTAAAACACAGTTGTTATTCCCTTCTTCTCAAATGTCATGCTTTCTTCCAGAGTTTGCAGTATTTCACAATTTGATGTAAGAGTAGATACCTAACGTTTTAATATTATTATTTGGAAGTAACTGCACGTGTTACAACCAATAATTTATATCTTCTTTTCTTTCAGCTGCTCCATGTGGAGGTCACCATAGTGGATCATCTGCCTCCATCTCACCCTGTCCCTAGCATCCTTCTCTGTCTCACCAACCCTCTGCATGTCCTTCTTCATTACATCCATGAATTTTCCTCTTTTCCTCCTGCCTTTCAGCTCCATCTTCATCATCCTTTGCTCAGTATATAAACTAACCCTGCTCTGCACATGTCCAAACCATCTCAGCCTTGTCTCTCTAACTTTCTCAACTGAAATCAATTTCATTTATAAAGACAACTTATGTTGACAAAGGTGGTGTACAAAAGACAGAATGGAAAAATAAATAAGGAAACAGATAAGACTAGATTAGACTTCCTGAGTGAATCTGTGTAAAGCACACCAAGTAGCCTATGCAAGAGGCTGAAGTCTTTGCACTTGCACCTGAGTAGGCTGGCTCAACAGCAACATGTAGTTACACTTTTAGGGAGGTGACATCCGGTTATACTAAAGGTCATGGCGGAGTTTCAGAAGGGTTTGCAGTTATGACGTACCTGTGGCATAGAAATAACACCGAAGTATAATTACAGTCTCCAGTCTGGTCAACCGGAGTTGTCCCTCTGATATAATAATTTCTAGTCCTGTCCATTCTGGGGACTCACAGTGAAATTCTTAGCATCTTCAGCTCTTCCACCTCCAGCTCGGCCACCTGTCTTTTTGCCAGTGCCACTATCTCCAAACCATACATCATAGCAGGTCTCACTACCATCTTGTAAACCTTCCCTTTCACTCTTGCTGCTATCCTTCTCTCACAAATCACCCCTGACCTGCTTTATGATCTGAGTATTTTGCAATCTTTATTTATTTGTATAAGTATTTTACCATAATACCTCTGTTTCCTTGTTTGTCTAATTTAGATTGGCTGTGATATTTGCCCACAGTGGTACCACAGGAGTTGTGCCAAGAAGCCCCACATGAGCAAAAAAAAACATTTGTTTGTGAAGCATGCCAGTCAAATGGTTAGGGTCTTATTTACTTTGAAATAATTGTTGGGGTTTTTGTTGTTGTTTTTTTTTTTTTTCAATTCAAATGTGCTTTATTGGCATGACATTTTTTTTCTCTTGTGTTCATCAGTATTACTCACTGTCTCTGATTTGTTTAAGTGGATCTCCTCCCACCTGTTTCCTTTAGGTAATTACTCCTTTTTTGCATTTTTCATTTTTACAACATTTTGGACATTTGAGTTTCTTTAGACTGTCCAATAAAGGCTCACTTTTTGTTTGCAGTATAATGTGTCACATATAACCCTCCTGAATGATATCTAGCAAGTTTGAAGTAGAAACAGTATTTCAGCCACAGGTCATGAG
>JBBPCX010068958.1:0-11750 GCA_037974365.1 Hydrocynus forskahlii
TGACCTGGGATCAGATTTCACAGATTCTTTGACACTGTTCCAGAAACAGCTCCCCTGGGTCGTATTGTGCACACTGGCCCTGGTTTAGTATGTAACACTAAACTCCATTACATGTGTACGACCCATTATGTGCCCAGAATACCGCCACGCTGATGATTTTTAACTGGAATTCATTTGCATTGGTTAGCATGGTAATTATTCCTGATTCCATCATCTATGTCCAGGTCACTTTAGTGGCTTTTAATGCATTTTAATGCACTTTTGTCACACTTAAAACTCGTTAGCTTCCTTTATTCTCCTCTATTCACTAAGAGGCCTTTGTCTTGCGTATCTGTTTCTGATAATCACTGATGCTGGATTTCTTCTCTGGGGCATTTTTGATTCTTTCCCAACATACTTTCTCTCACTGGCCTCTTTATTAGAAACACCTATAATTCTGATCCTCAAGACCCATGAAGAGACCAGGTGCAAACAGAACCAAAGTTATTGTCCTTTAAAAACTGTAATAATAATCACCACTAAAACGGTGTCACACAAAAGTGAACAAAGTTCTCTTATTTAAGGTCTTAGAAGCACAAGCTCTTTCGGGATAGTTGCCGTCCACAAGTGGGCGGGGAAGACCTGCAGAGGGCGGAGGTCTGGATAGCGGCTGAGCGGCGATGCGGCGAGTGAAAGAGCAGCAAACGGCGAGCGTGTAGGAGAACATTAGACTGTTTTACACCGTTTATATTTGTAGAAATCAGATTGTACTAATACACTTTGAGATCTATGGATGTTCATCTACCGAGAGGTAAGGCAATCATAAATGGTTCTTCTTCAACTTCATGCAAAAAATTTTAAGAATGCACACCAGATCAAGAACATTCCAAATGATGATGCCAAAATCATGCAGAAATGGTTTCTTATTAGGTTTCCACATGTTTTAGGACCTCTGGAGGCCAAAGTTCTCAAAGGATGTTTGCATTGTTCTCACTGATCAACAGCTTAAGGGTGTGGAATGAGGGACTTTCAAGGTACAACAGTAGTAGATTGACCAAAAGGTCATCAAGAGAAAGTGCTGTATCATCACTGTGTAAATAAAGTGCAGCTGTGGATTAATCAATGAAACAGGGAACTTCCATTTTCACTGTGTACTGAAAAGGCCTCGTCTAATCACTGCCACATTCTTTCCACGTCATTTAGTTCATTATTAACCACACTCTTTCAACTCTGCAAGGTTCATGTCACCACTCAGCCTAGCAAATATCAGGATAAACAAGTGTTTGGAGTATTGTTGCAACTTGTATAATATTCCTTTTAATGTGAGAAGTTTCTTGTCTTGACTTTATAATAACAGTATATTATATTAAAGAGATCTGAGTTAACAGAGCAACCATAATTGATAGGCAACACTATATTATACGATATAATACGTTATACTGAACTGTTATATTACACTGGTTTTCCACTCACTGGTCACTTCATTAGAAACATCACGTGCTTCTACACACTGGCCACTTTATTAGAAACATCTTGTGTTTCCACACACTGGCCACTTTATTAGAAACACCAACCTAACAGTATAATTGTACACCAACAAAGTGGATCCATTTCTGACTAATTGGCCAGGGAGTGTGTTTTATTCATGTGTCAATCAAATACATTTTTTTCCAACTGTTTTGTCATACGCAGTGCAAGTTAAAGTATAAATGGGACTCAAAGCGAACATCTTAATCTCATTCATTTAACATTTCTGGCTGTTCATCCATTCATCCACATGCATTCATTGCCAAATTTCTTCTTAAGCTGAATGGAGAAATTCCTGGCAGCAGTAAGAGTGTTGGCCTTGTGCCAGGACCTTTTTTTCTCATGAAAAGTTTTGATACTGATAAGAACCTTACAAAATCACACGGAGGCGCTGGAGGTTTTCCTTTGTGTCCTGCAGAATGGGGCGCCTGCTTCATGTTATAAAAAAGTGCGTGAAAGGGTCTCATCTTGCAGGAAATGGGACACTCGAAAGTGAAACTTCAAACTTCACGGGATATATAGAGGCAGCTCTCAGTGAAGTGTGCACACTCTCTCTCTCTCTCACACACACACACACACAGTCACACACACACACACACACACACACACATATACACTGAGACAGGATGGTCAGGAACAGCATGATGGCACACACAGCTGCTTTACTGCTGCTGGCCTTGCTCTTCTGCAGCTGGAGTCACGTGGGAGGTAAGACGCTTCACTCTTCTGGAATATGAAACTGAAATATTAATAATGTACGTATGGTGAAACAATATAAATATTACATCATATATTATGTGTGGTTACATGCAGTTGTGGTTAGGTTATGTTTTACACAATTACTTTATTTCCACAGTTATTGTGCACTGGCTGTGTTTAACATATTGGAAACAAAAATTGTGGGCTGTGCAAACATGTTATACTGCATTATATTGTCATGTTATATATTATTCGTGTGACTTTAAACATTTAAACGTCTTAAATGCTCTTAAATGTGGTCTTTCACGAAGCTGAAGCAGAAGACTGCTGTCTGACCACCAAAGATAAAAGCATCCCTCACAGACTGGTGAAGACCTTCTACATTCAGACTAGAGACATGGGCTGCAGAATTCCAGCCACAGTGTGAGTTTTATTAACACAGAGCTATTTAATCTATACACAGCAACACAGTACACACACACACACACACACACACACACACACAAATATATATATACATACACACATGTGATACTGGTATAATATGATATTGCATACAATTTGATATCATTATCATGATATTATATAAAGTAAATCTTTTCAAGTACAATAACCTTTCTCTAAATATCTTGATATTTTGAAAAAAATGTTTTTTTCTATTTTTGTCTGTTCATTTAATTTTAAGTTCTTTTAATTTGAAAAAAAAAAATTATAGTAACAGAATGATAAATCTTTTATTCATATCATCACATACTAAATTTAGGCTCTTTTCTTCATTTTATTTCTTCATTTTTCGTGGATATTATATATAGAAAGCTCCCCTGTTAACACGTTGATTTTCATGGTAAAATAAAAGAGCACATCTCTCCACAGAGAAGACATTTTCCTAAAAAACAGGACAATTTGTTCTCATTTTCTGAATGTAACCAACTGAAATGCAAGGTAGTGTGCAATTTTCCACAGGCCTAGTTTTATACTTATTTTTTGCCCCAATATATTAATTCAGCAAATTACAGTAGTTGTGTATTAACATTTTCATACAAATGTGTATTAAAAATGTGCATTCAAAGTACAGAATCCTTCCACCAGGGGGCGCCCAAACAGTTGCATGTGATAAAATCATTTCATCATCAGACTGAATGGTGTAGTCAAGAGTCATCTGCATGTGTTACATTTCTAAAATCCTGATATATTTTTTACAGGTTTGTCACAAAGAAGAACATAAAGCTGTGTGCTCCTCTTGCATCCCGCAGCACGTGGGTCAAAAAACTCATCCGTAGACTGAATAATCAAACCAAGAGCAAATCCAAAGGTGAGCATTCACATTTCCAGGTTGTGATCCAGTTTATTGTCTGCTGTGTTGTGTGTTTTGCTCTCACACACCTTGCTCTGACCTGTGCAGGGAAGAAGCAGTAGAGGAGAACAGCGGACAACGATGGATGAACGCAGGTCCTGTCTCGGGTTGATCTCCTGTTGCCAGATTAACTGCCTGTGGGAGGTGTGAGCAGACCTGAGATGAAAACACTGCCAGATGAACAAGCTCTTAAATATATGAATATATCAGATAGTATTAATGACCTTGATGTGTGAACCTCTAGCCCACCAAGCTATGAATGCATGTTTGTGTTTCAGAGACCACAGGAGTGATATTTCATATACATGTATCTACATAGAAATACAAAAAAGATATATGTACAAACTACTATATATCACAGGAGCCAATCAGGAAACTTTTTGTGTATTTTATATGTGCATAATAAGCTGTGTGTTTTTATTATTCGTGTAAATAAACAATTTTATTGGTTTTTTTTATTGTGTACATATGTTTTAGGTTTTTTGTAGTTATGCATCCAAATAAAGGATTTTAGGCCATATAAATATACACACACACATATATAGCATGATATTATACTCTTGCTCATGGTAGAAAGTGGGGTTTGAACCTGCAACTTTGTCGTCATTGGGTTCACAGGCAAGATTTAAACCCACTAGGCCACTACTACCTTATATGCTGTTATAGATCATTACTGAAGCACCACTCAAAACCAGAGAAACTGCATCGACTCTGGCGCTGCTTTGGCTCCCCTCATCTCTCTCTCCTGAGGCTGAGGCTCAAAGACTCACTGATAGAGCTTTAAGGGTTTATTGATACCCACAGCAGGCCTCACATTAGACTGTGTGTGGCTGTGAATCATATTAGACAGGCTGTCTGAACATCTCCCCAGTGTTGCAAACAGCTGATGGACAAAATGTTGTGAAGTGCACATCAAACGTCTAACAAAAAAGAGACGCTGTTATATTGGGATGTTTTTGATATTTTGCATCAAAAACCCAGCATTGCTGCTTGGTAGGGGCAGAAGCAGAAGCAGAAGGAGCTCCCTGTGTGCCAAACATCGCCCACGGGCCTCAAATCTGTTATAAAAGTGCTCCCCCTGCTGCTGAAAGGAGGCAATAACCGTGTCTCGACGCTTATAAGCACTGGGGTTTACACTACAGGCGAAAAAAATATGCAAAACAAGTAAGTAAGTAAATAAATGAATGCAACTTTTCCACTGCCCCTGCTTGAGAACCACTGGTTTGGACTAGACACACCTTTCCATTTCTATACAGGAACTGTGCTGTGTCTAAATTGTGATGTGATGGTACAGAAGTTGTTTCATGTTTTGATGTTCCAGTGTATCTTGGTCCAGTAACAAAGTTTCTGACTGAATTCTCTACACACAGTTTACGGCCAGTCGTCCCAAAACCACGTCCATGGAGTCGAACAAGCGGAAGGTTTTGTGTGAGAGCTGCTTTTGTTATTTTATAGTCTTGTTTGAGTTTGAGTTTGCAATGTGATGAGAACCCAACCCAGCTAACTTGTTAGCTAAGTCCTGGTACACCTTTGTGGATCTCATAGCGTTAAAGATAAACTTGTTAATGTCATAGAAAACTCCCACTGAAATGTATCTTCAGTCCAAACAGACAGTAGAGCTTGCACTTTGTTCGACTTTTATTTTGCTCAGATAGTAAAAAAAACTGGCATTTTTTCAAATCCATCTGTTGCCATAACATTTTGACCAATCAGAAAGCAGGGATGCAGTCTGCTCAGCTGCAGCCCACCTTTAGCCCTGCCATCGAGCAGCTCGGGTATGGCTCGGGTCACTTTATTAGTAGTGGAAAAACATTTCTTCGCAGTACTGTGTAGTTCCTTGTGCCAGCAGCTATGTGTGGTGGGCACCCCATGACCTCGCTCAGGATAAATGGGATGGATGGTTTAGACTAAATATGTCCAGTAAATAAGTATTAATTAGTTTAAACTAAATGTGTGTGAGTGGTAACTGCTAGTGTCATCACTAAGGTACTGTCCCCACACACATTTAGCAGACACTTTTATCCAAAGCGTCTTCCATTCAGGCAGTCTCCCTGGAGCAATTTGAGGTTAAGGGTCTTGCTCAGGAACCCAGTGGTGATGTGCTAAAGGTAGGAATTGAACCCATGACCTCGGTCCAGAGGCAACTATCCTTTCCACTAGGCCACCACCACCAGGCACCCCTTGGTGGCAGCCCACTGCTTCACTTGGTGAATGGGTTAAATACAGAGAAAGAATTTCACACTGTTCACACTGTGTGCTGTGTTCACACATGGCTATAAGGAGATACCTTTCTTTTTTACTTTATTCTGAACAGAGAATCCACTGCTGCACCAGTGGACTATTCTGGAAACTAGATATCAGTAAACCGCTGTTGTAATTAAACTGAGTAAAAAAAGAATACAGATTTTGCATAATACATGGCTAAGAAGTAGCAGTTTGTTGTGAAATAATTTGTTCTAGAGAACAGTTGTGTCAAAGTCAAAGTTGTGGCGTTCGAAGAATTGAATGCATCTACAAGCTCCCTCACAGAAAATTCTCACAAACATTAAATGGTTTGCAACGTGCTGCCTGATGTCTGACACATTAAAATAGTTCTGAGAAGATCTTAGTCTAAAACACAGTATATGTATTTCGATCTTACAGGTGGAGGGAAACGTGCGATGCATTGTGATTCAAAATAGCCTCTATCAAATATGATTTTGTCCATCGTTTTACCCTCATCAGCATTCTATATAGAAACTCAGAAGACACGTGTGGGCTCTCTGGCGGGTTTGGGTAGTAAATACAAAGATTTATTTGTGCTGTTGATAGTGTGACCCCTGCTTCCATTCACCATCGCTGTAAAGAAACATATTACTTACAAATGATGTTTACTGGTGAGTGATAAAGCTGCAGTATAATGTGATGATCACAGATACAGTCAAAGTAAAAAGTATGTGAACCTCTTAGAATTTTGTGGTTGTCTGCATGAATTGGTCATAAAAAGTGATCTGATCTTCTTCTAAGTCACAGGTACTGATATACACAATGAGCTTATGCCAATAACACACAAAAAATTCTACTCTTTCAAGTCTTTATTATACAAACATATTCAGCATTCACAGTGGTAGAGGAAAATATAAGTGAACCCTTAGGTTTAATAACTGGTTGACCCTCCTTTGGCAGCAATGACCTCAACCAGGTTCTTCCTGAACTGCAGATAAGACCTGCACATCGTGTGGGGGGGATTTTAGCCCATTGTTCCCTGCAGAACTGCATTAACTCTTCCATATTCTTTGGTTGTCTTCTGTGCATTGCTCTCTTCAAGTCATTCCACAGCATCTCAATAAGACTGAGATCGGGGCTCTGACTGGGCCTCTCCAAAAGGCGGATTTTGTTCCTCTGAAGCCATTGTGCTGTGGATTTGCTGTTTGGGGTCATTGTCCTGTTGCATCACCCAGCCTGTTCTGAGCTTCAGTTGACAGACAGACATTCTCACATTATCCTGAAGAATTTGCTGATAAATTTGGGAATTCATTTTCCCCCTCAATGATGGCGAGCTGTCCAGGCCCTGATGCAGCAAAGCAGGACCAAATCATGATGTTCCCTCCACCATACTTTACTGTAGGGATGATGATGTTTTTATGCTGATATGCAGTGCCCTTTTTACGCCAAATGTAGTTCTGCTTGTTCCTCCCAAATAGTTCAATTTTAGTTTCATCACTCCACAAAACATTTTCCCAGTATCACTGTGGAGTGTCCAAGTGCTCCTTCGCAAACTTCAGGCGTGCAGCAATGTTCTTTTTTGACAGCAGTTGCTTCCTTCTTGGTGCTCTGCCATGGACTCCTTTCTTGTTCAGTGTTTGCGTATTGTTGATTCATAAACACAGATGTTAGACAGTTCTAATGACTTCTTCAAGTCATTCGCTGTCACTCAAGGGTTCTTCTTTCCCTCAAAGATGACCTTGCGTTGTGCTCTTGGGGTCATCTTGGTGAGGCACCCACTTCTAGGCAGAGTAGCCACAGTACCAAATTGTCTCCATTTATAGACAACTTGCCTAACAGTAGACTGATGAATATGTAAAATCTTTGAGACGACTTTGTAACCCTTTCCAGCCTTATGTAACTTAACAATTCTTGATCGTAGGTCTTCAGTCAGCTCTTTTGTGCGAGGCATGATTCCCATCTGGACATGCTTCTTGTCAAAAGCCCAAACTCAAACTTTTCAGTGTTTTTTAGCAACCAAAGTCATTCTAGGCCACACCTATGAACTCGTTTCATGAAATGGACTCCAGGTGTGTTAAATTCTGACTACAATGAGCTTTTAAAAAAGTCATTAGCTTGGGCTTACTTTTTCCAACCTTCAGTTTCACAGTTTGAATGATTTATCCAATATGGTCAAATATTTTCTGAAAAGCTGTGTATCTTTAGTTGTAGGACACTGTGTTTGTATATTATTGTGACATGCATGAAGATACAACTATGTTTTATATGGAATTTAGTTCACATACATTTTACTTTGACTGTAAATGCAGATTTGGCCTTTGTGCTGTTGTTTGTGCAGACTTTCTCTCAGCTGGCAGCTAATCCTCTGCATCAGCATCAGCTGTGGGCTGGACTGCAGATTCTGTTCCCTAGGGGTTGGGGGGGGGAGGTTTAAATGTATGTGTGCATGAGTGTGTGTGTGTGTGTGTGTGTGTGTGCTTTGCTATTGATACTGCTACATTTCACTCACACATGCTCTCTCTCTCCTCTCTCTCTCTCCTTTTCTCTTTCCCCCCTGCCTTCCTCACCCACTCCACTTTCCCCTCCATCTGTTTCTCTACACACTGCTTCTTCTTTTCTACTTTCTGATCTTGGAGAGCCACTGCTGTGCCTTGCGATAGAGCAATCATCTCTCTCAATTCGGTTCAGTGCAATTCAGTTCAATTAAATCCAATTCAGTTCAATCCAATGTATTCATTTATTGGCATGAATTGTATCAACGACTGTTACCAGCGCAATTAATAGAATGATTAATATTAAAAGTAGTCATAGTAGAGGCACCCCCCCACAAACACAGAGTTTTTTAACTGAAAAGTTAAACGAGATGCTGGACTAAATCGAGACAAATGAAACACAGGGCAAAAAACACAGAGCAAAAACAAGTCACTTGGATAAATCCCACAATCTTACGCAAATACTGAACAAAAAAATGAACTAACTAACACTCACTCACTTACGCTCTGTAACCACTTAATCCTCACTAGTGTTGCGGGTACCCGGAGCCTATCCTAGGGTCAACGGGCACGATGCGGGGACTCACCATGGACGGGGCACTAATTTACCCCGGGGCCAAAAACATGAAGAACAACCACCAAGGCAAAACAAACCAAGCTACAACAGAGGATTAACACAAAGAACCAACCAATGCAAGGGTTTTTATACTAAACAGGGACGCGAGAATGCAGGAACAAGACACGGGTGAACATGATAGCAAGGGGACAGGGCTTAGGTGGGGCTAAGATACTCACATGGATACAGAGATGGATGACTAGGTAAAAAAAGGTACATGGAGAGTGTAAACAACAACATAGACAAAAAACAGGGAAAAACACAAGAGAAATATCCCCAACACACCCAACACCCCCCATCCATATACATACAAACAGCTAATTGGGATGAAACTCCATAGGACTGGTTTAAGGTATTAATTCATTTTTGGAGCGTGTTCATTTTTAGCTGGTAGTTTAACATCCTGTGGGATCTCACCCAAACACACACACAAGCCATCTCCAGCTTTCATCATCTTCTCATCACAGGACAAGCTGAAGGAGCTGAAGCACTCTCCTCTCAGGTGTTTATATTTGGGACATGAGGACAGGAAGTGGTCCTCTGGGTCTGTTTGTCCTGAGCTGCACTGAGCACATATTCACTCTTCTTTGGGCTTCTAGTGTTTCTTATGTCCCCCTTTTCCTACTTGTAGGTCTCATTCTTCCTTTGTCTCTCCCACATTTCTCCCCTCTCTTTCTCCCTCTTTCTCTCTGTCCTCTCAGATCTCATCTTTTTATTCTCCCTTCTCTCTCTGTCTGTGTCTACTTTCTCCTTTTTATTTACTATTCATCTCTCTCTCTCTCTCTCTCTCTCTCTCTCTCTCTCTCTCACACACACACATTCCTTATCTCCCCATTTCTTTCCATCTTCTATTTCATTCTTTAATGCTTCTCTTTTTCTGTCTCTAAACCTCTTCTTTTTATCTTCAATTTACACCTCTTTTCATCTTCTCGTTTTCTCTCATTCTCTCTCCCCATATGCTTTCTCTCGCCTTCTTCTCTCTTTCTCTCCCTCCTTCTCTATTTCTCTCCTTCTTTATCTCTTATTCTCTTTCCATCTTATTTGATTGATTATATTAGTAAACAGGATCATTGTGTAAATGAAACATTGCAAAATTCTTTTTTTTTTCATTTGCCTCACATTTGGGTTTGAAAATCTTCCCAAACATGTAAACTACTACATTCACCCCTCATTGCTCACTAGCAGCTCAACACAGTAACACAATGTTTCACGCATAGAGAGCTTGTAGTGTTTGAGCACGTCTTTGGACCTGAAATTCTGGACCAAGCTCCAAACCAAGCTTCATGTTATTGTTAAATTGTCTACATTTCATGTACTTTTGGTTACATGTAGCACTTTTGTGAGCACAAGAACTTTGCATGACACATCAACATCCTGTTGTCATCGCTGACGTTTACCTGTATGTGACATTTACTGGTTAGTAGATGGGTGTCTGTTTGATCTTGGCATGCTGTCGGGTCGGTGGGTAAAAAAGGTGAACTGTTCTTCTTATTTGTTAATGCAACAATCTTAGCTTTTTACACTGCAAATGGACTGAACTGTGGTTCAGTTTGGTCTGGACCAAGACCACCCACTTTTCACACCTGCTATTTTGGTTGGGACAAAGCCGAAAAGATAGAAGGTGTAAAAGCACCCTGAGCTCATCTGACAACAGAGTTATGGGGATAAAGTATTTCCTTTTATTTGATTTTGTTAATTTTAAAATTTCTAAGCTAGAAGGCCCTGCAGAAGGAGGCTTCAAATTTGCTACAATTGTGCAAAAGAGGGCCTTGAAGTGTAAAAAACACACCATTTTTGTTTGTTTGTATCTATCTGCAGTAAAAAAGGGCTACAATTTATTCAGTTAAAACATAAATATATACATGTTTACACAAATTTATATTGGCGGTACAATGTGCGACACATTGCATAACAATGGGTGACATGATGTATAATTTTATTTTAGGGTGTACGCGACCCCACACAGAGCTCTGTAATGCATTAGTGGATATAGAGAACAGCTAATGACTGAGCTCTGCCTAAACACACAATACAAATGCTTTTCATGCTCTCCAGTTCCCATCTGGGAAAGACGAGTGGGATCAATACTGCTTTTTCTTCCTATGAAATAGTCATGAAAAAAATGATGAGTGATCCCTGTCCTTTGACCTTTTGGTCCTGAGTGGCCTTTGTCCACACTCTGGTATGGGTTAATGGACCCAGAATAGTTCCTCACTGACAGTAGAACAAAGCTCTCCTGCTTTCACGCTGCCGCTCGTCATGCTGCTGTTTTGCTGGTGAGGCTTCCGAGAGAAACAATAGCTGAACTAAAATAGCTGCCATTCAAGTAAAGAAGAACAAAAGAGACACACTGTGGCCAGTGAAGCTCCGTGCATGTGTGTGTGTGTGTATAATGCTGCTTAACACTCACACTAAACACAGCACAGTACAAACCCACACCTGCACCCGTCAATCACAGATCATCTCAGTTTCCACTGCATCTGCTGTTCACTGCAGGGTGAGGGGCTTTTTTCACTGCTGCTTTTGTCTTTGTGTTTTTCTGAGCTGAAACAACAGTTGGGCTCCAATTGCCACGCGCTACTTAGTCCTTAGAACATGAGCGGCATAGATCCATGCCAGAAGTGCAACAAATGGTAAATTCTCATCATACAGCAAAACAGCTCCTTCTATGGAAGTTCCCCCAGTTTGTGTTGATGCTCGAGGTGTCAGACGTCATGTTGAGCTTTATTTGGTGTTCCTATGTCACGTACAACCAAAGTAATTGTAATTTAAAAATATGTATTGTAGTAATAATAACCACTGCTGTGGTCACATGCAAATGTCTATAAAGGATAAAATTTTTAAAAAATAATAAGTTTTAGAAACAAACAAACCCCCC
>JBBPCX010068959.1:0-11750 GCA_037974365.1 Hydrocynus forskahlii
TTCTAATGTTCACACCTCCCAAATGGACGTTGCAAGTCATTTTATGGAAATTGCCGATAATATTCTTAATTTTATTACTATTTAATGTAGCAAGATTTTTTTTCAAGAAATGTTGCCCTCTTACTACCAATCTATTCAATAAGAACTGTACATACAATTGCATTTAGTATGACAGTGCTGATATGTCAGTGTGTCTTAAATGCTTAAAAGTACGGAAGAGCAGACAGAAAGACTTTCCCACGCAATAAGCCAATGCCAGTAAATCACACTGACTCTGGTTGGTGTTTCCATTGCAAAGCTGAAGCCACAGTCTATCCTCCCCCTAAGCTGCAGCGTTTGTTCTGAGCATTCATTCCTGTCAGGATTAACAGCATCAGGGCAGCGTCTGCTCTGGGCTTTCTGATGGACGAGCTCAGCCCATCCAAACCAACAGGGAAACTGTTTACTGTCACTGGTTTATTGGGCTGAGCAAAGAAACTGGGGTTGGCTCTTTAAGGAGACACACATACACACACACACACACACACACACACATACACACACACATATATGCTTTAAAAGAGCGTGCACACACACATGTTCCAATAAGCTTTACAGATACAGAACAGTTTAGCTGACGGACTAAAAAGGGAAGAAATATTTCTCAAAGGGAAGAGAAGAGAGAGAAATGAAGAGAAGAGATGAAAGGAAAAGAGAAGAAAAGAGAAGAAAAGAAAAGACAAAAGAGATGAGAAGAAAAGAGAAGAGAAGAGATAAACAGAACAAAGATGGAGACAGAAAGACACAAAAGTGAAGAGAAGAGAAGAGAAGAGAAGAGAAGAGAAGAGGAAGAAGCAAAAGAAAAATGAGAAAGAAGAAGAGAGAAAATGAGCGAAACAGAACAGAGGAACAGAAACTAAGAAAAGAAACGAGCCGGAAGGGCTGGACGTGAGGGCGACATTAAGGACAGGTCGAAGTTGAATGGTGGACTAGAATGATTGAACTGAATACACTTGCAGCGCTCATTACAGCACTGAAATTGCTCTTAGCCCTCCAGCTCCGCTCCCCGCCCCCCACATTCTTTCATGGCTTTGTATGTGGTCCAGGTTTGTCCTGTTGGAACACCACATAGGTGTTAGCCTGTATGACCTCATCACCTACATTTAGTTTGAGAGCTAGACTGGACAGAGCAGAGTTCATTGAGAAACGCCACCAGGTCATTGTTCTCCCTTTCTATCCCTCAGGCCCCAATTACTATATGGACTCAGCATAATCAGCATAATCAACATCAAGGCTGTTTAGCATGTGCTCATTTCAGTGAATGCTAATCAGCAGGTTTTAATTTTGATCTGTAGAAAATATGATTACATGACAAGGCCTCTTCTGTACACACATAAGTCTGCTATATATAGTAGCTTCATAGCATTTAAAGTTCACACCTCCCAAATGGAAGTTGCAAGTCATTTTATGGAAATTACAAATAATCTTTAAAATAATCTATATAAGGTAGCAAGATTTTTTTTTCAAGAAATGTTGACCCCTTTCTATCAGTCAGTTCAACTGTAAATATGATTGCATGACAATGCCTGTTCTGTTCATATGCCAGTGCAGAGTCTCCAGATCATAATAAAAGCTGTCTTCTCATTTACACTCAGGAGACCCATTTGCACTCATGAAAAGACAATTGTTAAAACAGTCAGGTGCTTTGAGCATTTATTTTGATTCGGTTAACAGATGTTCCAATTAGCATTACTAGCTAGCTGAAAGAAAAACAAAGCAGGAGAAAGGGCAGGGAGCGCTGCTCTTGCAGCATCACCCGCAGTGACAGCACCTCGACTTCTTTGATCTTGGGCACTAAGACACCGCTGGATGCCAAGAAGGAAGCAGAGAACGCAGTGTGTGACTGAGCACGAGTCAAATCAAAGTGAAATGAGTCCACACACCAAGTTGCCAGTAGCAGAAACTTCTCATTCCTCCGACCTACACCATTCTATCAAGTATGCCTTCTATATACACTCTCACCTAGTTTTAATCTCCAAAAACATAATTCATATTAGATGGTCATTTTTCAGTTTTTCTCAATTCTTCGCAATTAACCAATCTATTTTAACTGGTTACCCTGCAAAGAGCAGTCAGTGCTGATACGCTCTTTACAGCTTCATTGCTGATGGGGAAACCAAATTGTTGTAAGCTAAAAAGATGGATATAAATAGATGTATCGATTCTTTTGTCATCGCAAAAACAGTGAATTCAGCAGCTAAATTTTATATAGACCCTATGGATCTTATGGTTTTGCACGATAGGAGTCTTTTAAATCAAAGTGCCACAAAAGCTTCTATGAGTGGCACCATAGAAGAACCACTTCTGTACAGCTCTTTGTAAAAAATCGGTGATGAACTGAGACATGAAATTGTGAAGACGTTTGAAAAATCTCAGCATGATGTAAGGTTTTATAGAGGTATATAAAGCATCTTAAAAGTTTACAGCCAAGCCCAGCTCCATTTAGGAACCTTTATGGTTAAGAGTGTGTTTACAATCATTGACTGTAGTCCATCTGTTGGTGCACATTGTTCTTTAACAGTTCTTACAAGAAGCTTTACATTATGCAAAGGTCGCTCAAACTCAAACATCTCATTTACAACAATGTTTCCTTTAAGAGCCATCTATTGAAGGTTCATCATGCAAAGAAAGTCCACTAGCATCCTAATGCCTGATTGTATTTCCAAGCCAAAAACCTCTCTTTGCAAAAAAAGGTTTTATATGAATGGTTCTTTGACCCTTTTTGGTGCTATGTAGGACCATTTTTAAAGGTTATAGAGTGGAACCGTTTGACAATTTAGCCATTTAAAATGCTTCTTAGAGTTGTCTCTCTGAAAAAGAGGCCACAAAATGTTCTTTGAGCAATGAAAAACCAATTCAGCTCCCTAAAGAGCCATTTTTGTTATAGAGACAAGGAGGTGTGATGAATCTCTAAAACATATTAAAAAAAACTCTAATTGATGTTAAAATTCTTTACCAATGAAAGAGTTCTGCCAAGAATAATAACATGGTGGAGGTTCCTTATTTTTAAAAAAAGTTATTCATACTCAAACATCTCATCTATCAAGAACCATCACACCCATAAATTTTGTGGTGGTGGTGGTGGCCTAGTGGGTAGGATACTTGCCTCTGGACCAAGAGGTCATGGGTTTGAATCCTACCTTCAGCATACCAATACTGGGTTCCTGACCAAGACCCTTAATCCCAAGTTGCTCCAGGGAGACTGTCCCCTGTAGTTAGAGAATGGAAGACGCTTTGGATATAAGCGTCTGCTAAATGCCGTAAATGAAAGGACCTTAAGGGAACCAATGGTTCTTCTATGGCATCATGTAAAGAACTCTTTCTGGGACCTGTTTTTAAGACTATATATATTCAATGCCTTGACTAAAGATCACTTGAGGAATCATTTTAAGGGTATATGTAAGAACCATCTTTTTGAAGAGTGTACTAAACTGGTACCTTGCTTGAAAGGGTTCAGCACCTGGAGAAAGATGCCGTAGAGTTTCCAACACACCAGCCACATCCACTGACTCAGACATGAGCGGACAGGCAATCACAGCACTGGCAAGCTCAAAATATCTGATCTACGTCTTGGACACTGACCTGAACAGTGTCCTTGACATCTGACTGAGCTGTAAAAATGACCCACAGGAGACTATTGCCATGGCACATGCTTCCTGATGGGGACTAAGCTGGATGGGCTAAGAATAACATAGCTAGTCTGAGAAAGTACCATTTTTTGACACTTTCATGACTTCGGGGCATTTTCTGAGTTGTCCTGCCATAACAACACTTCAGACAGAAAAGCACTGGCATTTTGGAATGATTGCACTGAAATAGAGCTGGTCTCAGCACTTTTTCCTCTGCTATTTCTCTGGGGCAAGGTGCTCTTATACTTATGTACAAAAAAGGTTAGGCCCTTCCTTTTCTTCAACAGTACCCCTTTCTGAATAAGCGAATAAACTTCAAAAGTAAAAGGGCCAATGCTCTACATTTCTCTTCTATTTTAGTTCAATCTCTTATAATGCACATTTTTATGCACCAAAATATTATAACTTCCTTCAACTTTATTCCTTAGAATGAATTCCATTAAGATTAATACATGTAAATGACTTTTGGAGGCAATGTGTGGTACTTTGTATAAGAGACTATATGGGATAAATTGTAGAATAAATAATTGTAGACCAAAATCATCAAGAACGTTAGAAAAGATTTCAGCCATGGACGTGTAGATCCAGTCTAACCTCGGGAACAACACTCTCCATTGCTTCAATGAGAATGTACAGTTAAACTGCTGCAGGCTGAACAGATGCTAGTTTGGGAAAGTGTTCATGGTTGTGACGTCATAGCCATTCAAATTCAGTGCATCTCAGAATTTATGATACACTATACATTGATCGAATGAATGTTTACAGTAAATCATAATTTAAAAAATGCCAAACAAAAACATGCCAGACGGAGTGGCGTTAGTCTCGCCAGCGTCCCCGTAACATAGCAACCTGATTAAGAAGCTTTGTTGAACTGTATGGACTGGGGTGAACTGGACATTTTACATAAAAAAACAAAGCAAAATTGTGTTTTCCATGAAATCAGCCCTTTAACTCATTATTCCTAATTTGCCAAGACAACATCGTAGCGACACAAAAGTCCTAATCCATGAAGAAAGAAGCCAATAAGTCCCACAGGTGGCCATTTTCATTGGCCCAGACCACCGTCTTGTCTCCAAAGACAATGCCATCAAGAAAACAAGCCCAGGAGTGGCGCTCCCTGATGAGATGGAGATAAAGAGAGCCTTGTTTTCCCAAAGATAACAAGCATTCAGGTCAACAGGGAGAGTGGCAGTATTGTTTTTAACTGATTTGCCAAATAAGATTTAGCAGATTCAATAGGCCTTGTCTGAAGCTGTGCATGACTAGTTGATGATAAGCTCCAAGTTAATGAGCTTTCATGTCGATCTTGATAAAAGCTCACTGTTGGATTGATGAACATCTTTGTTCAGTGACTTTGCATGATTGTCCACTTTGTTTTGCACATTTGTTCAGAAGAAAGCAGCTCCTGTATTGTCCAGCATTAGTCCGCTGCTGAATACATTTTATCATTTGTAATTAATGCAGTATTCACAATATTTCATCATTCACCTGTACAGATGGCATTCTCCAAGGTACATCCTATCGAGGATTCTCTGGCTCATGGGAGTCATATTCAACATTGTAAGGGCTACACATACTACAGTATAAACTACAGGCTAAAGCATGTGGCCTCAGGTGCTCGCTCAGACAATCAAATTGCTTTCAAATGTGAGCGTTGGTAGAAATGTTTTTTCTATGGAATTCAAGAGGATTTCTCCTCAACAGGCTTGGCTCTACAGAACTGGGCTACAAAGCTACAATAGCAGACCATGAAATGTGTTTTGGATCAATGCTCAGTTGGCCCATTCTGATCTCTTATGTATTATCTTATGAGTCTTGTGTCCTTTCTAAAGGAGAAAAAAAGCATAATGTATCTCATGGAGATGGGTTCCCTGCAACTGCCAGCTGCACCACTGCTTGCAATTGATGGATTATAGATTTTCCACCAACGTTATATCGGTGCAAACCAAAAAATCCTAAAACTGCTACTTTAAAACATTCACTGGGTCAGGTGACAAAAAGCATAAACTGTAAGGCCAATACACAGAGCTGAAAAAAAACATCAAAAAAGAAAAATGGGTGGAAGAACTAAATAAAATGAGTATACTCTTAAAAACAGTTATTCCTGAACAGTTCTTAACTTGGGTAAATAGTTGACTAGTGAATACTTATTAACAAAACCTGATTTCCGCCTCTTTTTTATTTTGATTTTGATGCAGTATTCCAACACTGTTAAACTTTCCAAGCCAGTTTGCAAAAACTGCTCGTTTTGCATTCACTGTTTTTGTGATGTCACAAAAAAACATCAGGTTTTCATCTATATATGCTATTCAGCCCACAGCAGCTTGGCCCCACCTACTCGCTCTGAGATTATAAGGAACACTTGATTGAATGAGGCACAGGCCAAGCCAGTCAGAGCAGAGCTCATTTCCATGTATGGCTCTTAAAGGCACAGTAACATGTTTAATTCCAAGGGATTAAGATGTCAGCATGAATTATGCCTGGTACATAAACCTACATCACTCAGGAGGAGAAAGCAGAATATGGGGATCCCAGTTGGAATGCAACCTATGCATTGTGGCAGGTTTGTATTTACAAGAATGATTCTGCAAAGATAAAGGATTTAAAGGTTCTTTAGGAAAGCAAAAGTGGTTCTTCCATGAGTTTTTTTTCTTTATTTTTAAGAGGGCTCATAATTATTGGTCTTGAACCACCCCTTTGCTGAGACCCCCTAAACATTTAATATGAAAAATGATAGTAGGGTTGCATTATGAACAGTTTATGCCCTTACAAACTATTGGACCTCTAAAGCCACCAAACAATCAATGCATTGTAATGACTGGTGTGGGGGGTTTGAAATGGTGTGAATGGAAACGATTGCTAGCCTAAAGGTCTTACAGATGTTTTGCAGATAAACATAATAAAAGCGGCAGCACAGCACAGAACAGCTGGCTGACAGAAGCAACTGGTAGCAGTTTTTTTTCCTCGACACTTTGGGGACTGGAGATGTTTCTCCACCCATGATGAGAACTCTGGGCGCTCGCGCTGCCGAGGAAGCTGCACTTTCACGAAGGAGCGTCTTTTTTTGTCGGAAAGGCAATCTGTTGCTTCGGACTGGGGTCTTACCTTCTGCTGTCTCCTCGCCATGTCGGTGGGCTGCTTGGCGTTGAAGGGGTAGGCGATGCATCGCATCACGAAGACATAGAGCTGCAGCCTCTTCTTTCTCTCCTCTTCCTCACGCTGCATCTTCTCGAGATCGTCCTTCTCCTTCTCCAGAGCCGCCGAGGGCCCGGGGCTGCTCGGCCGGACATTGCTCGTTCGGCTCGGCTGCAGACCGCCAGGGCTCTCGCTGGTCCTGCTTGGAGAAACCCTAGTGGCCCCAGCTTTGGGCGCTTGGGTCACTTTACGCTCTTCTTCCACCACCTCCTCCTCCTCCTCGCTCGATGATGGGTCCAGCATCTTCCACCCCTCTCGACGAGGAACCGCTTGCTTATCAAAAGAAAAACACCTGAGGATGGAAAAGTGTGGAGCACCAAAGTAAAAAAATCAGCTTCACTCTACACGATCAACGATGCTAAAGTGTCCCGGTCTGGAGAAACTCTTCCCAACATCTAGCCCAAGTCTCCGTTTTACGCTCCACTCCTCGTTAAAAAAAGAAAGAAAGAAAAAAATAAAATAAGAGATCTGGCGAGGAGTCTACAGTGCTGGGAAGGAAGTAAAGCAGCTTCCCAGAAGCTCATCGACATCCATGGAGCCCTTTCTGCCTCCTGCGGATCTTTGTGACTCTTCAAGAGGAGAGAAAAGACGCGCTGGGCGCTGACCGCGGTGCTGAACTGAGAGAGAATCACATCGCCCGGAGGGGGGGAGGGTGGTGGAGAAGAGGGGGGGAGGGGTTGGAGAGGAGTGGTATGGGGGGGGGGGGGGTCGTTGACGTTGTTTCCGCCACAGCTCCACCTCTCCATCTCTCTCAACATCTGAGCTCGCTTTTTCTCTCACACGCCCAGATTAAACCAGAGCCCCCCTCCGCCCTCCACGGGCTCTTTAAATGGTGAAACCCCACTGGCACACAATCACTGGTTTATTTTAGAGTCACTTATCAGCACCAGCTTCCACTGTAAAAAAGTATTTTCAGTCCCAAAACATCACCACCACAATAAAGATTCAAGATTCTCTATTTGTCACATCCATAGTTATGCAACATCTAGTGAAATGAGCCCCCCTGACCTATAAGCGGTACAATAAAGTTATCAATTATTTTAAATTAAATTAAAAATAAATGTGGAAAGGCTAAACTAAGATAATAAACAGAAAAGAAGGAAAAAAGTATATTACTAACTAAACAAATCTTAAAATATTACAAAAAGGAGCAAGATCTATACAGAGTGAAAATGTATCAGAATAGAAACAATAAGCTGTAAAGTGCAATGGTTTGCTGGTTAATGTATAGACTGAAAGGGCAAACAGCAGGTGAGGTGCAGTGAGGTAGAGCTTTTCAAATCCAAGCTAAAATAGTAGCTTATAAAACGAAGCACCACTGGTATGAAGCTTCATAATCACAATAAAATACTAATAAAATAATATCAATGTATTTTAGACTGACAATGTTTTTGCAGGCATTGAGATGTTCTACAGTTGCATTTTACTCCCTTAACATACACTACAAATTCACTTAATTCTTCTCTAACAAATATTACTTATCTGTTCACCATTTGAGTTTCCTAATTAACCAGAAAATGTTTATTCATCACTACTGATCAATAAAAAGCCACCTAATACAACATAATTATAATGTAGATCACCTGACTAGTGGTAGATATTTAATAAGATATAAGCTGAAAGCCAATGAGATGAAACAGTTAATTAGTGCATTTAAAGTTAAAGGCCAGCCTAGAATTTGTCTCTGCATCACCACACAACCAGTTAATAGTATGTCAGACACGCACTGTTACAGATTCTTTCATCTTACAAATGAAACTTGTTTTATTTGAAATGTTTTCATTTATAGTTGTTCACTCAACAACTTTACAGTGTTTAACAAGAATAAAATCTGTATTTTATGAAAGAAATGGATAAGTGGTAAAAAAAAATAGGTGAAGTGAAAATTTTGACTGGTGGTATATACATGAGGTATTTTCCCTAAAGATTTATATATAAATACAGTAACCCCCGCTTTTACACGGATCAGGAGTCGTGGAATCAGTCTAACGCAGATTTTTCTGAGATAATTGTACGCGGAAATCCCCACAATAAGTGGAAAATGCAAATATTCTCCACATTTCTTTTTTTTCTTTTTTTCATGGCAATATGTTTTTTTTAAACCCATTTAAGTTCGAAATTACGAAGAAAGATATAATGTAATTTTGTAACATAAATATTAACGTAAATTCAGCTATATTTCCATATAAAATATAACTGTATAAATGTTTTTGTACTGTCCAGAGAACACAAAGAAAGTGCATCTTGGGATGGTTAAATACTGTTGTACTCAGTGGTGGGAGGTTTGAAAGTAGCCAATCCCAGAACGTTACTTATTTCACATTGCTGCTGATTGGCTGCTGCAGTTTGATGCACCTGTGACAGCGGCAGAAGAGAATTTCCCCAGTGGAGCTACCGTGAGTGTTTCTCTTGTTTTTTGTTTTGTCATTCTTAAAGCCCAGTATTTTTATTTCTGTAAATTAAATTAAAAGGGGCTGTTGAGCTCAGTCACCATCCAGTGTCTGCTTTAACCGGCGGGTCACTACAATAGGACTCCTCCTCAACCCCCTGAATAAGACGTGCCACTTGATGAACAGTGAACAGTAAAAAATATTGGTGATTACCCCTACGGTTTACTGTATATTCATTACTAAAACATTATATTAATTTATTACTGTATTTACCTGCTTATACCAAAGAAAACAGCAGCGCATACCAAAGACATGCTTGCATTAATTAATTGTGGGAGACAGCAGTTTAATGTACTCTGTCCAGTGCATATACTGGTTTACCTTTATATTTTTGTTAAGGGTAATGTATTAAGCTGAATTTAAAATGAAATTAAAGTGTTTCGGATTCAGTCATTTTTTCTTAGAACCGAACTAAAAATTGTTGGCAAAATCTCGCAAATTCGTGGAAACCGCAGATATCCTTCACATATTTTTTGCTTTTTTAATGGCAATATATAATTCTTCATGCATTTTTGTGCTAAATTATTATGCAAAATATAATTTACTAATTTTGTCACAAATATAAATGTAAATTCAGCTACATTTCCATATAAAATATAACTATAAATGTTTTTATACTGTCCAGAGAACACAAAGAAAGGCTTCTTGGGACAGTTAAATACCGCTGTACTCAGAGCAGGGGTGGACTAGCCAATCCGAGAACGTTATTATTTCTCCTTGCTGCCCATTGGCTGCTGCAGTTTGATGCACCTGTGGCAGGCAGTCCGGATTTTCCCCCCATGGAGATTCTGGATTGTTTCTCTTGTTTTTCATTTTGTCCTTCTTAAAGTCCTGTATTTTTATTAGTGTAAGTTAAATTAAAAGAGGCTGTTGAGCTCAGTCGCTGTCCAGTGTCTACTTTAACCGGCGGGTCACTACCACTCCCCTGCAAAAGGTAAATTATCGAACTGTAAAAAATATTGGTGATTACCTGTGTAATTTTATTACTGTTTTTTTATTACTAAAAAATACATTAATTTATTACTGTATTTACCTGCTTACTCCAAAGAAAACGACAGCCCACACCAAAGAAAACTCCCGTGTATGAATTACAGAACAGCCTATACAGGGGTAACATCAGTATTTACATTCTAGCACTGCAGGAGTTCAGAGTTCAGTGTACAGTAGGAATACGGTTTTACCTTTACATTTTAGTTAAGGGTAATGTATTAAACTGAGTTTAAAATGAAAATAAAATGTTTTGGGAGCATATTTGGGGTCATATTTAGGGTTTACACTATAAAAATAGGCATTTTTAGGCATATTTTTTATCACAACACAACAATGCAGTTTTTCACTATATGCACTCTTGGAACATAACCCCCAAGAAAAACGGGGGTTTACTGTATATATTAATGCTGGACAATGATAGAATTTTTTAAAATCGCGATTAATTGCATGATTTTCTGCGATTTAATGGTGATTAATCACATTGTTATACACAACATTCAATAATGAACTCAAAAGTAGTGTATTGTGCACTTTTATTTGTAAAGTACTTCTATATGAACAAAAGTGCAATAACATTTGGTTTCCAAACAAATAAGGAGCTTTTTAAAAGCAGTGTTCCCTTTAACACAGTCACACAGTTACAGTTCAAATGTTTCTTGTAAATCTCACCTTAAACATTAATGTAATCAAATCAAATATAAAAAAGATATTTGCCACTGCAGGGCATTTACGTTTTATGTAGTTCGTTATAGAAAAACAAGGTACCCTCAGAGCAGAGCATGGGGTCGGAGCCATTGTAACTTTAGAACCATTATAATCCACCACTGCCATTAATCATGCTTCCGTTTTTGTTCTGTCAAAACATTGTGTTCTGTCAAAACATGGCCCCCATCAATGTCTTACCATGCCCTTCTGCGCATGTGCAGTTCCACAGTCTTAGGATTCAGTGCCACGCCCATAAATCTGTGCTACTTTGGGACACTGGCAGCTGAAAAATCTTCAAGGGAGCATTTTTCGTCAGGGTAGCATGAATCGTGAGTAAATATGTTAAATAAAATGTATTTTTCTCTGATTATGCATTTTTTTGCCTATTTCTCATCATTCTCAATAATATAAACTGACTAAAAACTGTATAAACTTCAAGGGATCATTGGGATCATAGACGCGCATGTCTATGGACAGTGGGAGAAACTGGAGACCCCGGACAAAACCCATGCCACCACGAGGAGAACATGCAAACTTGGATTCAAACCCCCAACCCTGGAGGTGTGAGGCACAGCTCTGGGTCGCTCTATTTATAAAGGAAAAACATTTGTTTTGGTACGCCACAGTTCCTTGTGCCAGTGGAAAAACACCTTTGATTGATTGATTGATTGATAGATAGATAGATAGATAGATAGATAGATAGATAGATAGATAGATAGATAGATAGATAGATAGATAGATA
>JBBPCX010068960.1:0-11750 GCA_037974365.1 Hydrocynus forskahlii
TGTAAGACTGTCCCTGTAACTAATGACTGTAAGACTGTCTCTGTAACTAATGACTGTAAGACTGTCTCTGTAACTAACGACTGTAAGACTGTCCCTGTAAATAATGACTGTAAGCCGCTTTGGATAAAGACATCTGCCAAATGCTACTTTAACTACAAAGCTGTTGTTCTCACATTCCAGACTTCAAAAGGCTCAGTCCCTCACTACCTGTGCACCTTGGTTCAGAACATACGCACACGCAGGGAAGACTTCTGGACTTCTGTCTCCTCTTAATAAGCCTAAACATGATGGCGAGGCTCGATCTTGCTGCTTTACTGTCTTGGCCCCTTAGTGGCAGAATGAACTTCCACCCACTCTGCACATTCAGTGTTTCTTCTGCTGTGGTCTGAAGACCCACCTATTTTGGAAACACGTAGGTTTACAGCTTTCTGCACTCTTTCACATTCATCATGTGATTTTCTGTGGGCTTCTACACTTGCACTTTGCCCAATTAACAAAAAAACCTGCACTTTTTATTTGTTTATTGAACCAGAACAAACTAGCATAAAGCCATTGTCTCTTAGGATACTTATTCCTGCAGTATTACTTTTTTACTGTTTTGGCTTATATTGCATGTACTGTTAACTTGGAATCAGAACATTTGCTGAATAACTACATGAAAATATCAGTTTTTCACATGGAAAACTGCTGCTTGTTTTGAGGGTTTGCCAGATTTAACAAAGTAACAGACTCTTAAGCTAAGACAGTCCATGTTCACAGGGGGATTTTACCAGGTTGGGATCATGAGCAACAACTGACACAATCCATAGCGACATACAGAGGACTCACTAAAATGATGTAATTCACAATCAAGAACAATTTGGTACATTTAGTCACCCTTCCACAAATGCGAAAATGGGCTTTAAGCCCATACAGAATGCTGTGTTTTCAGGAAACCAACACTAATGGTCAGACTGTGCCCCACTTTTCAATAACTAACCAATGAACTTAATTTTATTAATTTATAGTAGTTACATGATGTTTTATGGTGGTTGTGGCATAATTGTGATAAACCTGTAATTAAACATGTAAATGTATTTGTTTTACTTTTATTATCGTGCCATTTACACTAACAAGTAATTCATGTGATTAATCACAGGTGAGGCACAAATGGTACTTCAATTCCAAGAACTCCCTCTTGTGGCGTGAGTTAGACACTTACAAGCCGGGGCAATGAGTCACTTGCCATGTAAAATTCTATATTTTAGTGAAATAAAAAATTAAACATAAATTTGTTTATTTAAGTTTGGTCCCTTATAATTTCATAATTTTTTAGGCTTCTTATTTATTTTGCAGCTTAGTTTATCTGTAAACCGATCCTGGCTACTTTGTAAATATATTTGTTAAAAGTGGAATTCAGTTATTAATGTTTAGTTTTATTTCTACACTTTCTATTAACATTAGTTTGGCATTATGGTGACAAACTTTCCTCACATGATCACCTGGTGTCTGCTTGGGTCTCCCACAAAGAGCTCTATTTTTTCTCTCACAGTATGTCAGGTGAATTGAAGATGCTAAAATGCTCCTAGGTGTGAGTGTTTGTGTCTGCCCTGTAATGAGCAACCTTCCTGCATTTTACCCTATGAGCTTTGGGATAGACTTCAGAACCCCACCATAACACAGGTTAAGATAAGTGGCTCGGATAATGAATGAATGAACAAGTAAATTAACTTTAGTTATTTGCAAGTAATTTTCAGATTTATTGGGAGTACATTTACATTTACGGCATTTAGCTGATGCTCTTATCCAGAGCGACGTACATCGGTGCTCAAGTAGTCCACAACTGTTTCTTTAACCTATAAAGCTAAACTAAAATCAACGTCCGCTATTCAACCAAGTTACTGCACGCTCGGTACAGCTAAACAACACCTGTCAAGGAAAAAGTCAGAAGACAAAAATAAGTATGGGATGGGGATAAGAGTTTTTTTTAATGAGAAATAAACAAGCAGAAACGAGAGGCAAAGTTAGTCACCAAGGTGCTCCTTGAAGAGGTGCATGCTTGAAGACAGTGAGGGACTCCGCAGATCTGATCACCAGAGGGATTTATTTTCCACCACTGGGGGGCTGAAACAGAGAAGAGTCTTGACGCATGTCTCCCTCTTCTTTTGAGCAGTGGAGGCTTGAGACGAGCCGTGCTTGAAGCCCTGAGAGGACGAGAAATGACACATTGTTTGATTAATGCTGATATGTATGGGGGTGCAAGTCCATTCCTGGCCTTGAAAGCAAACGTTAAGGACTTGAACTTAATGCAAGCAGCCACATGGAGCCAGTGAAGGTTCCTTAGTAAAGGTGTGGTGTGAGTGAGCTTTGGAACTTTGAAGACTGACCTCGCTATGCATTCTGAATCAGCTGAAGTGATTTTGTTATCTTCAATGGAAGTCCAGCCAGTAGAGAGTTGCAGTAGTCCAGTTTGGATATGACCAGAGACTGGATGAGAATCTGTGTAGCTTTTGTGGTGAGAAAGCGTCGGATACTTCTGATGTTGTAGAGAAGGTATCGGCAGGTTCTGGAGATCTGGTCGACCTGTGGTGAGAAAGACAGATCTTCATCAAGAATAACACCAAGATATCTTACCTTTTTTGAAGGGACAATAACCGAGTTACCAACAGAAATGACCTGTGCCCAGGTACTTTCTACATTTGCTAGAAGATCAAAAAGAGACATTCTAATCTAATATTCTATGCATTTATCCAGTCTTCTCTGAGATACAAAATACAGTAAACCTCCGACTGTCACAAAGAGGAGTGGTGAACTGAACTGACCTGGCTTAGGAAGTTCGCCCGTGTAGCGTGATGGAAAAGCCCAGACGTGGACAGAAGCGAGAGAGCTGGTTAGTCACGCTAGTTGTTCTATGAACGCTCTAACTAAGAGTATGATTCCCACCGGAATCCTCGTTCACACTCATGCACAAGACTAGAGTACTCACGTGAGAGTTTTGGTCTAGTCGAGAAGTGATGGAGTAGGTTGGGCGATGAGAACTCAATGCCTGAGTACTGAGGAAACCTTACTTCCTGTTTATATACTCTGTGACGTGCTCATTTCCTGTGACAGTACCCCCCCCCCCCTCCAGGACCGACTCCCGACGGTCCAGGCTGAGAGGATACCCTGCGACGGTAGTCCTGTATGAGAGTGGGATCCAGGATGAACCGCCCGGGGACCCAGGACCGCTCCTCCAGACCGTAGCCTTCCCAGTCGACTAGGTACTGAGTCCCACAGCCACGGCGTCGCGAGTCCAGGATCCGCCGGACAGTATAAGCAGGACCACCGTCAATGATCCGGGGAGGCGGAGGGTCCGGTGCAGCAGGAACCAGAAGAGATGTGATGAATGGCTTGAAGTTGGAGGCGTGGAAAACTGGATGGATGTGGAAAGAAGCAGGCAGCTGGAGCCGGAAGGTGACAGGATTAATCCGGTGAGTGATGCGGTAGGGTCCAATGTAACGGGAGGTGAGTTTCGGAGATTCCGTGCGGAGGCAAAGGTTCTTCGTGGATGGGTAGACCCTGTCACCGACCTGGTACAATCGTCCCGGTGGGTGTCGACAGCGATGTTGTTGCATGTAGCGGTGGTTGGCTTTCTGGATGGCTTCCCTGGCCTGCTGCCAGAGCCGTCAACACCTGCGGACCAACTATTGGGCCAATGGCACGTCAACCTCCGGCTCTTGATGGTCAAACATCAGAGGTTGGAAGCCATAGCACACCTCAAATGGGCTCATCCCAGTGGCAGAGGAAGTGAGGAGGTTGTGTGATAACTCAGCCCAGATGAGGTAGCAGGCCCAGGAGTGCTGACGATCAGCCACAAAGCATCTCAGGAAGTGCTCCAGCTTTGGTTGGTCCGCTCCGTCTGACCGTTGGTCTGTGGATGGTATCCAGATGACAAGCTGCACGAGACCTCGATCAGACGGCAGAAGGCCTTCCAGAACCGAGCGGTGAACTGGGGACCTCTGTCCGAGACGATGTCCTTGGGGAACCCATGCAATCGGACTACATGCTCGAGAACAAGTTCCGCAGTGGTCTTAGCCTTGGGGAGTCCTGGGAGAGCCACCAGGTGCACAGCCTTGTAGAATCGGTCCACAATTTTTAGGATGACTGATTTCCCTTCTGACTCTGGCAGTCCAGTCAGTGGGCCAGCAACCTCTTTAAAACTGCTCGAACGTGCTGGTGATGTTCCTCCTCAGTCTTGGAATAAATGAGAATATCATCAAGATAAGCAAATACCCAGCGACCCAGCATGTCCCTTAAAACATCATTAATGAGCTGTTGGAAGGCCGCCGGACTATTACACAAGCCAAACGGCATTACCAGCATTTCGTAGTGACTGGTGGGAGTAATGAAGGGCGTTTTCCACTCGTCGTTCTCTCTGATGCGGACGAGGTTGTATGCGCTACGCAGGTCCAACTTGGTGAAGATGTTGGCACCAGAAAGGGGGTGTCCAGGGCTGAGTTGGTAAGCAGGAGTGGATGACGGTTCTTCACTGTGATCTTGTTGAGGCCTCGATAGTTGACGCAGGGGTGGAGTCTGCCATCCTTCTTCTTCACGAAGGGAGAGGAAGAGGGTCTCATGGTTCCCTGTCGCAGGCCTTCGGTTACGTACTCTTCCATGGCATGCTGTTCGACCTTTGACAGGGCGTACAGTCGGTCGCGGGGGGGAGTTGTCCCGGGCAGGTGATTAATCTCCAGATCGTAGGGCCGGTGAGGTGGAAGTTGGACAGCCCTACTCTTACTGAATACTTCCTTCAGGTCCCGGTACGGCTCCGGGATGGCGGTGGCGTCGACATCGGGGACGTGGGACTCCCAGCCGTCGCCGTGAGACACAGCTCCTGACAGGTCGAACCCCATTGGAGAATGAGGGGATCGTGCTGCAGTAGCCATGGATAGCCCAGGATGATGTGAGTAATAAAGTGAGGTGAGGTGAGTAATGAGAAACGAGGTCTTTTCCTGGTGCTGGTTGATGATGAGGTGAATTGGGATGGTGCGATGAGTGATAGGATTATTTTTAAGGGGTCGACCGTCAACGGCGGTGATGGTTAATGGCTGGGATAATGCTTCGATCTCCACACCCAGCTGTTCAGCAAAAGAACAGTCAATAAAGTTGCCAGCTGCCCCTGAGTCAACAAAAGCAGTGACACTGACCCGTTGGTGGCTGAGCTGGATGTGGGTCTGAACCATAAATCGGGACACAGTCGGTTGGTTGGAAGTGGAGAGAGATGACCCAGATGAAGACCTCCCCTTCTTCACCGGGCCTGACCTACTTCCCGGGCGGAGTGGACAGATGGCTCTATGATGTTTGGGTGAAGCGCAGTACGCACACAGTCCTTTGCGATAACGCCGAGCTCGCTCCGCCTGGCTCAGAGAAGCGCGCCCTATCTGCATGGGTTCCCTGGCTCCTGAGTGGGCTCCCGACGGAGGTGGAGGGTCCGGGGTGTTAGCCACGATCTTGTAGGGCGCTGTGGTAGGAGTTGGCGGCAGGGTACGAGGAGCGGACCGAGGACGAGAGCTCATGCACTGGTCGATGCGCATGCTTAGTTGAATGAGACCCTCCTGGGTCTACCGGGAGCTCCCGTCCAACCAGCTGGTCTTTAAGGCGGACAGCCAGCCCCTCGTAGAAGACCGCCCAGAGTGCGGAGTCGCCCCAAGCAGTCTGCACTGCGAGGGTGCGAAACTCCGCGGTGTACTTACTCACCGGACGGTACCCCTGCCGCAGGTGGTATAGTTTGGAGGCGCCATCCACCTCGCTGTCGGGGTGTTGGAAGGCAGTCTTGAGGAGTTTGGTGAAGTTATGGTAGTTATAACAGTCCTCTGTGTCAGCCTTCAAGACTGCCGCTGCCCACTCTGCTTTCTGTCCGGTGAGGAAGGAGACGAGAAGTGCGATCCTGGAGCTGAAACTCATAAACGAGAGACAGATTAGTTAGAAAAACATCGCACTTCCCGTCTACACTGACTTGTGCATGTGACACCGACAATCGCAGGGGTTATGTTCCAAGAGTGCCCACGTATAGTGAAAAACCGGCAAGTTGTGATGCGGTTAAATAAAAAAAAGCCTAAAAATGCCAGTTTTTATAGTGCAAACCCTAAATATGGCCCCAGATATGCTCCCAAAACATTTTAATTTTATTTTAAACTTAATACAATAAGCTTAATACATTACCCTTAAAGAAAATATATAGGGAAATTTGTATCGGCACTGTAGTTTACACTGAACTCCTGCAGTGTTAGAATGTAAAATACAGATGTTACCCCTGTACAGACTTTGCTGTAATTCATGCACGCCTGTTTTCTTCGGTATGCACTGTCATTGTCTTTGGTCTAAGCAGGTAAATGCAGTAATAAATTCAAGTAAGTTAGAAATACAGGGCTTTAAGAAGAACAAAACGAAAAACACGAGAACACTCAAGATGCTCCACGGGGGAAATTCTGGACTGCAGCTGCCACAGATGCATCATAGGGCAGCAGCCAATCAGCAGCAAGGAGAAATATATAACATTCTCGGATTGGCTACTTTCAAACCTCCTGCTACTGAGCACAGCGGTATTTCACCATCCAAAGATGCCTTTCTTTGTCTTCTCTGGACAGTACAAAACATTTAAAGTTATGTTTTATATGAAATGTAGCTACATTTGTGTTCATATTTATGTTATAAAATTAGTAAATTATTTTTTCTTAATAATTTAGCACTAACATGCATGAAAAATTTTATTCTGCCATGAAAAAAGCTGTGATGCCCAGGCCTCGTCTGCCATGCCTTCTTGTCCTCATGCTGGGTTGTATATGTTTGGCCATGGCGCTTAGCAAGGCAAACATTCCGTTCAGGTGTCTGATTGCCTTGGTAACCACCGCACCCAAACAACAACAACCAGCACGAGGACAAGGGGTGTGGCGGACAAGGCCTGGACGTCACAAAAGCAAAAAAAAGGAGGATATCTGCAGTTTCCGTGAATGTGGGAGAGTTTCTGCGAACAATTATTAGTTCAGTTCTCAGAAAAAATCTGCAAGAGACTGAAGCCACGACTACTGAACCATGTATAAGCAAGGGGTTACTGTATACAAATAAGGAAATAATTACGAATTTTTATGTCTCTGTTGGAGACACCACAGGATCAGCTGTCTAACAGCTACAGATTTTAAAAATAAGTGCACTAAAATCTTAATAGCAAATGAGCTGTGTTTAGCCTGCCAAGAGGACCAGGAATCCAGACCAGGAATCCAGACCTCCAGTGGCTGGGGGAGAGGACATTGTCCGTGTCCTTGTGCATAAGGAAGTGGAAGTGCAGAGACTGGGTAGGGAATCTGTGCTAGGCTAATAGCTAACCGTAGCCAGTTGGCTCTCCAGTCCATCCTGCTTGACACTGTCTGCTCCCTAGACAGTAAAATGGACTACATGCTTTAAAGGTACAAACGTAACAACATATCAGAATTCTGATTCTGACACAGATGTATTTAGACACATGTATTACTTTACAGTAGTTGTAACAGATTTTCTCTAGTCTCTTTGCCTGAAGGTGGATGGTCATCAGCCATAAGTGACAGCAACAGTCAAGAAGAACTAGCCTATACTGTTACAGGGGTGAAGTGACAACCACCTAGAGGCTCCATATGTGACAGGCTTCTATTATGCTGTTGGGCAAGTAGTCCTAAATCAAGTCTATTTCAGCCACAGCAGCCCCTATTAAGGCAAGGTAAGGCATTATCATACACAGGGGTCATTCAATGTGCTTTACAGAAATTATAAGCAGAAAAAGTAATAAAAAGAATAATTATCAATATAAAATATAATAATAATGAGATAAATTAAAATAGTTAAATAAAGGTAAAGAAAACAATATAACTAATGTCTCTGCCAATGCCTCACCCTGTACCAGCAAAAAAATACCCTCACTCTGGGTCATCAGTATACTGAGCCAGTCTTTGTCTTTTGATTTGTTTTCCCTGCACCTGAATTTTCCACTACTTAAGCATGCAAGCCTGACCCGGAAATGTTTGTTCCTTATTTTGTGTGTATGTGTATGTTTACACACAAAATAAGTTTTTTCATTCCTGTCTTCCATTCCTTTTGGACAATTTCAGTTTGATTTTTGTCTTTCCTGTGTTGACTGGGTCTGGGCTTTATCTTGAAGCGTTTTTTAATAATTTCATATACCACCTTGGCAATTACAGAATACTGGTAAAAGTGTATGTGTTTTGTGAAAATGTGTGGTTAACTGACAGGTTAACTGAAGGCAGCACCTTCTTTTTAAAACTGGTAACAGTTTGGACAGATCTGATCTCCATTGGTTCCAAGAGTGTGCAGGATAATGACCAAATGCTATTTCATTCTGTTTAGGAATTTCCCCCAAGCCTTTGGTCACAGTACATATATATTCAAAGGAATTAAAACACACAGAGTGATAGCTTTTTGCACTGAATTGGGTCTTTAGTCCGCATCTTCCCTGCTCACTTGAGAAACAATTAAAATGTCTGAGGGAGAACTGGAATACTGGTGGTGTTCTTCAGCCAAGCTTTAGGTTAAAACTTACAAACTGTGAAACAACAGCCTTGAATCTTAGGAGTCAAAGAACCAAACAGGAATAATCTAAAACAGGAAACATATGATTCTAACACCTGACATTTGTAAAGTGTTACACTTTTGTGTGTTAATGCTGGATGACATTCCTTGTTGCAATAGGTGAGATTTTGTGATGAATGTCAGTTAAGTCATGATTCTGATGCTTACGTGCCCATAGTAGGACCTTTCAGTGATGGACAGGGGTCAGTATAGATATTCTGACTAGTCTGTGTTTTTGCAGCCACCTATTTAACAAACTATAGTGCACTATCTGTCCTCAACTGGCTCCAAAAGCACAACTCTCATCTTAACTGGTTGACTTGCTTTGTCTACTCACCCAGGTCCCTGGTCTGTCTCAAGTTCCTCTCAAGTTCTGAACTCTCCAGAGGGTATTCAGAACAGAAGGCATAGCTGCTGCTCACATACCAATTTTATGATTGGCCAGTAAGATCCCTCCTGATATGATACCCTCCCCTGGGGTTCTTTCTCTCAGGCAATGAGAAGGTGTGCATGGAGGTGTACATACAAGAGGACCTGGTTCAGGAGTTCATATGGTCAATATGATTACTTGGTCATACTGAGTAATGCTCCAGGAGTCTTCTAAGTTGAAGTTGAAGTTTATTAGTATAATATGTACAAAGTACAGTGCACAGAGCATAATGAAATGCTTACTTGAATACCCTCTTCGCAGACAGAACATAAAGCTATAAGAGACATAAGACATAAAAGACATAGCAGTGCAGCAACAATAAATAATCACAGGCTAAAGTAAACACCGTTTTAGCTACAAGTTGCATAAATGTAAATGTAAATGCAGGGTGGCTGGGGTCCTTCATGATGCACTTAGTTTTTCTGAGACACTGCGTGTTCATGTCCATTATTGCAGGGAGTGGAGTGCCTGTGATCCTCTGGGAAGTTTTCACCACCCTCTGCAGAGGCTTCTTGTCCTGAGCAGTGGTGAGAAGCTGGTGAGGACAGAGGTGGACACCCCAGCCTTCTTTAGGCGTCTGAGGAAGTGAAGTCGCTGGTGGGCTTTTTTGGTGACCGCTGCTGCGTACTCTGAGGACTTGAGGTTGGCACTGAGGGTGACCCCAAGGAGCTTGAAGCTGCTGACCCTCTTCACAGCACCTCCTCCAATGTAGAAGGGGGGCTGAGCTGCATCCTGCCTCCTAAAATTCAATACCATCTCCTTAGTTTTGCTGACGTTGAGAGAGAGATTGTTCTCCTGACACCACTCTGCCAGGAGACTCACCTCCTCTCTGTAGGCCGTCTCGTCGTTTTTACTGATCAGGCCCACAATGGTGGTATCATCAGCAAACTTGATGATGGTGTTGGAGCTGTGTCTGGACACACAGTTGTTTGTAAACAGGGAGTACAGCAATTCGGCTCAGAAGGCTTCCCTGTGGCGTACCAGTGTTGAAGATCATTGTGGTGTTTTTGCAGTTCCTCATGTGCTGCAGTCTGTTGGTGAGAAAGTCCAGAACCCAGTTGCACAGAGTAGCACCCTGCCGCAGCAGCTTCTTGATCAGCTTGGAGGGGATAACCCTGTTAAATGTGGGGCTGAAATCCACCAACAGTCTGGCATAGCAGTTCTTATTGTCCAGGTGGGCGAGGGCGGTGTGAATGGTGTGTGAGATGGCAGCTTCAGTGGATCTATTGTGACGCAAATTGTATGCAAATTGCAGAGGGTCCAGAGTGGTCGATATGGAGCTCATGATGTGTCCCATTACCAGCTTCTCAAAGCATGTCATTGTGATGGAGGTCAGTGCAACAGGCCGAAAGTCATTAAGGCAGCTGGCTTTGTTCTTCTTGGGAACCAGAACAATGGTGGGGTTTTTGAAGCAGGCGGGGACAGCTGAGCTCTGCAGGGAGGTGTTAAAAATGTCTGTAAAGACGGCAGACAGCTGCTCAC
Source organism: Hydrocynus forskahlii (assembly GCA_037974365.1). Lineage (NCBI taxonomy): Eukaryota > Metazoa > Chordata > Actinopteri > Characiformes > Alestidae > Hydrocynus > Hydrocynus forskahlii. Next base: position 10,487 of record JBBPCX010068960.1, read on the forward strand.
TACACACCTTCAATACACGACCCGAAATTCCATCTGGGCCGGCAGCTTTGCGGATGTTGACTCTGTTAAAACTGTTTTTCACGTCTACAACAGACACAGTGAGAGTGATGTCATGCAGTGCTGCCGGAGCTCACTCTGGTGGATGTGAGTTAGCGAGCTCAAAGCGTGCATAGAACGCATTCAGTTTGTTTGGGAGTGATGGGCGGTTGGAAGCGAGAGTGTGCGGTTGTGGTTTGTAGTCCGTCAGCATCTGAATCCCCCTCCACATCTGACGCACATCACGTGTACAACTGGGAGTCCACTTTACTGCTGTACTCCCGTCCTCTGCCAACCAGAAGTCAATGCATACAAGTTCCATAGGAGCTGATGTCTTTATGCTCTCTAATGGGGCATGCGCTGCAGGCTCTGGAATCCTGGTGAGTACACAACTCTCACAGCACCGAACATATGCTTTGACATCTCTCTCCATGTTGAGCCAAAGGAAACATTGCCTTGCTAGGTGTACGGTCCTAATCTCAGAGGACCATACACCTAGCATGATCTTTTTAACGGTCCTTACTATCTTCTGTAGGGTCTTGCGATCTGATGCAGTACAATTTCCACACCCTGCCAGGATAAAAATACAGGCGCACCTCAGTCCTGACTTCAGCAAACTTGATGACGGTGGTTAGAGCTGTGCATTGCTACACACTCATGGGTCAGAAGTGTGAACAGCAGAGGACTGACCTCACAGCCCTGGGAGCTCCTCTTATCAGAGCAATGGTGCTGGAGATGTTAGTTCCGGGGGAAACCCTGACACTACACACCACACGTGAACAAGCTGCGATTCACACGTACACCACCTCACGTGCTCTACACTACAATACCAGTGAAAGGACTCCACCACCCAAGACACAAACCTGTCACCAGCTTGGCTACCAAACAGCTCCTGTCCAAAAAGAGGACAAAGACAGACAAGAATAAATACTTAACACAATAAAGAAAAACAAAATCCACACAAATTAATAACACACAAAAGGACACCACTAGCAAATGATAATAGGACCAGGGATAACCAATATTCCGGCTAGTGACTAGCCACAAGCATAACCCACAGCAAAGAGAAATACAAGCCAGAATACTGCAGGAGATAATCAAATCTTCTAATAGGTGTCACGGTGTGGGGTTTCGGTTTTCGGGTTTGTGTTGTTCTGTGTTCGGGTTTTTGTATTCTGGGGTTTTGTTTCATGGGGTGGCCAGTAGGGGTCACCCCTGTTCCTTGTTT
>JBBPCX010068961.1:0-11748 GCA_037974365.1 Hydrocynus forskahlii
GTCTTAACCAACAGAAACATTCCTCTGAAACTGGTCAGGTTCAGGGACTGGACTGGAAATGAGAGTCTCTGAAAGTGCTTCAGGAAGCCTGGAGAACTGCTCCTCAAGACCACATTTGCATACAAGAAAGTCTGGATCTTTGGAAGCAAATTATGAATATATATAATAAATATGCTCAAGACTTTGGCCACTTTATCAGCTCCACTGATTGCGGCCACTGTTCCTGTTTGGAAAGCCAATAAATACACATTGAACCTGCGGTGATTCCGATCACAATGGCCAATTTTAGCATCTTAAAATTACTACTGGTCTCAATTTTTCTATCCGTATGCCCATCATTATTAAGAAATCAGAAATCAAAAAGAAATCAGAAGCAAAAATTAAATCTGTACAAACACCATAGATTTTATTTCACATCTGCATGATGGTTCTGTTGCAGAAACCTCATGGTAGAGTCTCCAAGAGTGACTTGGTCTGACTGTCAATTCAATTCACATTTCTCTGCCACTCCTCGGTGTACACACAGGGTTCTGCTCAGTATGTTCTCATGTCATTGAGGTGTATGACTGTAACCTCCAGTAAACACAAAACAGAAGTCTATCATAACTACAGACACCATCCTGGCACTTGAACATGCCAAACGGGACCATTTAGCACTTAGTATGAAATAATAACAATCAAAAATACATCAGATATAAAAAAAATTAAAACATCAGCTCCAGCGGCAGGAACAGAGACGCCAGGCTGAAAACTGAACCAGCCTCCATCAGCTCCTCCTCTCTGTGTGTTCCTGCCTGGAAGCTTCTGAAGAAGATCTAAACTGTTCCATTCACCATCATCTTCCACCTGTGAGGGAGCAGTAAACAAACATGAGCATTTTATAGATCATTTTGTATGTTATTTGCGACCTCTGAGGTCCATTTATGACATTTAACCATGTTTTATGATGATGATGACGCCTTTGAGACTGATATATGTAAATAAGCTCTGTTCTGATTGGCTGTCCTGTTTTGTGCCTCACTTAAAAAAGCAGTAAAGGTTTATAGATCAGTTCTTGCAGTCTAGTGATGGGCACGGCAGTTTTTTTGGATGCACTGAGTCACTAGAATCAGTTCACTAAAAAGATTCATTCAAAAGATTCATTTACCGAATCACCGAATCATTCAGTGCTTGGCGGGAGGAGCCTGCGACTCCAACTTCCTGAACTGATACACGGCTGAACAGTTCGGGTTTCAGTTCAGTTCACGGCTTCCAGGACCGGGAGACGAGAGTGGTGTGGCTATGTTGCTTTGGCAAACATGTTTGTAAAAACAAACTCATTTATAAATCAAGATGTTTTAAGTGTCCTGTCCTATGGTGTTGCTATTTAACTGGTCTACTCTGCAAACTGGGCTCAGAGAGTGATACGTTCACTGAACATATACCCCACAGTACATTCAGTGAAGGAGTCACACTGAACATGCACCGTTCCCTCGCAAATTGTCGCAATGAGAGTCACATATTTTCTCAAACTGCGGGTTTAACACACTACTTGTTACAAGATGTGCCCTACTGTATGTGAGTTGTTGCGGTGGTGATTTAGCAGAGTAAAAAAAAAAAGTTAGTTTTCTCCGAGGCACACTTGAACACAACACACCCCCATCTCCCTCCGTCGCTCCTGCCTAGCGCCTGCTACAGCTGGTGAGTCTTACTCTTTTCTCATTACTGCCAGTCTAATGTTCTAAGTTTGTTTATCTGGTAACTAAATCTGTTAAAACAACGGAGAACAACGATTGCCATGAAAGTGTATCCCTCAGATGAAAATGTTTCAGGAATGTGTAGTTCACTGAGTGATTCGGTCAGTCAGGCGTCGGCGAGGTGGCGCAGTCGGTGCGTGCGGTCCCTCCCTCCCTCCCTCCCTCCCTGCTGCTGACAGCTTAACTGAACTGAGAAACGAATGAATCACTTAAGTGATTCTGCTCAGTATGTTCCCTTAAAAGATTCGTTCTTTTGAACAAATCGTTCACGAATGACAACACTACTGCAGACTAATCTATGGTATGTTGGTGGATAGACAGTGCAGTGCAAAAGCCCTACGCCACCCCTCATTTCTTCATATTTTTCTTCCAGAAATGAGGGGTGGCTCAAAATTTTTGTAAAGTACTGTATGTAACTATTTTTTTTAAGACAATCAAAAATGAGCAGCTTTTGCAGTTTGCTCTTGGAGAATAAGGGCCATTTTAAGTCTCAATTTGTAGAGTTATCAAAAGACTGATAGAGCAACAGTAAAAAAATTGTCCAGAGGGCTGTTGATTCAAATCCCTTCTATTACAGTACTGGGAATGTGCCGGTAATGCAGGAGGCACTATATGTTGGGTTCTTAGGCAAAGCCCTTGTAAATGACTTATCCTGAAAGGTGTCAACTGAATATAATTAATGAAGAATAATAAATTAAATTAAAGTTGCTAACAAGATTCCAATACGAAAATTCCCAATTTGTGTCATAATTTAATGTTTGAGCCGCAGAAGGCCTGATGTGCACGATTTTCGCGGCTCTACTGCACTCGACTGAACTCATCAGGTAATAATCCCCCGGTTCGCGAGCTGCATGAGGCGAGACAGAGCTGAGAAATGAGAAAAAGTGCACGTGTGTCTGGGTCGGCGTGAGAAAGAGTCACAAATTACCCATCCTCACAGTAGTTCCAAAAAATAAAAATAAAAAATAAATGAAAATAAATAAATAAATAAACAAACACACACATGCATGGAGTCGCATCAGTAACTCACCCCTGAAGCCACGGCCTCCGCCTCCGCCTCGGCCCCCTCTGAACCCTCCTCCTCCTCTTCCTCCTCCAAACCCGCCGCCGCGACCCCCACCGCCTCGTCCTCCACGGAAGCCACCTGCAAGCATTCGGCTCATTAACGTCCCGCATATTTTGAGATGCAGAAACGGTTTGTGTCCCCCCAGTTAACTGACATGTTTATTTATTTATTTATTTTTATATGTAAATATGTACATAACCTCTATAAAAAGTACAATTTAATACACAATTACTGTTTAATGCCTGTATATTTATAGACATTACATAAAACAGAAAAGACTTATATAAATATATATAAAATGTACTGTGTATATCCAATACATTGTACAATATATATGTATATACGTAGATATAAAGATAGATAGACAGAGAGAGAGAGAGAGACAGGTATGTATAAAACACACACATCACACATTTTATATCTACACATGTATGTATTTATACACACACGCACGCACACAATTATTATATTGTCTTTTGAAATTGTTACTTAGGGAAAAAATAAAAAAATAAAAGAAATGGAGCAATACCATTTGAAGAAAACACCATACAAAAGTGCATGTCCAGTATGTGTTACCTTATATAACAATTAAAAACAAGGAAGCTACACATCAAGTATAGGCAAGAAGAGGACTAATCTGGCCTGGACTGTAAAATGCGTGGTCAGAAATGTCGGTGAGCCGGTGGAACTGAGGTTTCTCAAAGGCAAAACTCAGCACTTGGTTCATCTTTGTTCTAGCAAGCGTGTAAATACACAGTGAGCACCGAATCAGCCCAACGTGCTTGGACAACTTGCACTCAGACGTCTAATATGAAGTCAACATCCTTTCAGGGGCTATAAAAAAAACCAACTATGTTCTCACCTCCTCGTCCTCCCCCTCTGCCACCTCCTCTACCCCCCCGAGGGGGGCCCTTCTCTCCCGGGGGTCTGGGGAGGAACCTCTGGAGCGGCAGCAGCTTCATAGGGTCAATGTAGAACTGAGACACAGGAAAGATATTACAATTACAAACTATCAAAACCACTAAGTGGACATTTCAATTAAATACAATTTTATACAGGAGACTATTACACCAGGTGACATGTAATTAAATTATTATACCAATCTTATCATTATTTTGCCCATTTAAATCAGTATTAGCCATGAAATATTCGTATTAGTCAGGTCCCAATCCAGCCATATTCAGCACAGAGCATATGGACAGAATCAAGATCACTCCACGTTCTGACTGATTCTACTTTAAACTAACAAACACTTTATATTTCCCAGCTCCGGCGCATTTACCTTCTGTAACTTCTTGAATGATGAAGCCTTCATGTTTTCCGAGAGCTTGACTGAGAAGTACTGCAGCCATAATTAAGGAACATACACAGATTTATACGCACATCAGGTTGCTCAGTGAAGCTCAAGAGATACAATGACAGGTTCAGATGTTCCTTTCAATTCATATGTGCAACAGCGTGCCAGGATAACAGGATGACAGGAAGAAAAGCATAGCTGTGTTCTGTAACCCATTAGTCTTCATTATAAACACATTAATACATTCATCAACATGCCAGCTAGTTTAATAGGCAGTTTGAGTTTACCGCACGTGCTTCTATGGGCAAGCAGCAAAATATAAACTTGAAGCTTCCATATATTTAACTATATACAGTAAACTCCCGCTTTTCGCAGGGGGTTGCATTCCAAGAGCACCCGCATATAGAGAAAACCTGCGTTGTGATGTGGTTAAAAAAAATGCATAAAATGCTTATTTTTATAGGGTAAAACTAGGGATGCACTGAATATTTGGCCTCCGAAAATTTTCGGCCAAAATTTGCAAAAAATGCATTTTTGGTTTCGGATGGATTTTTTTTTTTAGGCAACCGAAACAGTGATGACGCTACGATGACGCAACCGCAGCCTGCTCACGCCAGATTGGATTAGGGTCAGAATGTCTGCTGTGTGGGTGAATTTCGATATTTCTAAGAAAGACACACGGAAAGCTGTTTGTAAAGTGCGCAATGCTGACATTTCTAGAGGGGGTGTGTCCACAAATACTTTCTCAACGTCGGGATTAATTTATCATATAAAATCAAAACGTCCCGATCGCCATGCAAAGTATGAAGCACAGAAGAGGCAAGACGCTTCGAGCACACCCACTAGAAGGGCAGCTGGTAGCCTAGTGGCTTCCTGTGATCAGGGGGTTCGATTCCCAAGGCACCTCTGGTACCCTGAGCAAGGTACCGTCCCCACACACTGCTCCCCGGGTGCTGTGTTCCTGGATGCCCCCTGCTTCACTTGATGAATGGGTTAAACGCAGAGGTTGAAGTTCGTTCTGTCCACACTGTGTGCTGTGGTGCGTTCACATATGACAGAATGGTCACTTTCCTTCTGTGTTTTTGAAAAGGCAAGAAAGTTTTCCAGTGATTACAGTTAATATATGGGCTATGTCAGTCTTTGTTTTGATTCACTATTTTGTTATAGGCCTCCAGAGAATGTTGTTTATCTTTCAACAGTTTTTAAAGCACTTGTTCTGAATGCACTTTGTTCATGCACTTCGCTCAGAATTTTAAAATGCACTTGAATTCACTAGTTTTATAAGAGAAGATTTAATTGTATAATATTTCATGAATAGCCAAAAAGCAAGATAGCTGAGTGGGGCCAAATAAAATATTTTATTTCAAATTTTTTTATATTGTGCATTGTTTGAATGCTAAATAAACATTTTTATAGTTTTGTAACAGATATATATTTTTAATAATTTAATAATAATTTCTTTCGGTTTTTGGCCAAGTGTTTCCTCATTTTCGGTTTTCGGTTTTGGTCCAAAAAAATCCTTTCGGTGCATCTCTAGGTAAAACCTAAATATGCACTCAAATGTGCTCCCAAAACACTTTAATTTAATTTAAACTCAATACCCTTAAGGAGTATACAAGTATTCGTACTGTACAGTTTACACTGAACTGCTGTCTCCCGCAGTGCTAGAATGTACATACCGATGTTACCCCTGTATAGACTGGACTGTAACTCATGCACGTGCGTTTTCTTTGGTATAAGCAGGTAAATACAGTAATAAATTAATTTAATTTACAGAAACAAAAATACAGGGCTTTAAGAAGAACAAAACGGAAAACAGGAGAACTCTCGAGATGCTCCACGGGGGAAATTCTGGACTGCAGCTGCGTCAAAGGGCAGCAGCCAATCAGCAGCAAGGAGAAATAAATAACGTTCTTGGATTGGCTACTTTCAAACCTCACGCCTCTGAGTACAGCTGACTGTGACGTCCAGGCCTCGTGCGCCATGCCCCCTTGTCCCCGTGCTGGTAGTTTATATTTGGGCCACGTCCCCTCGTCCTCATGCTGCTTGTTTATGTTTGGGCCACGCCCCCTCGTCCTCATGCTGCTTGTTTATGTTTGGGTCACGCCCCCTCGTCCTCGAGCCGGTTGTTTATGTCTGGGCCACGCCCCCTCAACACCGTGCTGGTTGTTTATGTTTGGACCATGCCCCCTTGTCCTGTTGCTGGTTTTTTATGTTTGGGCCACGCCCCCTCGTCCTTGTGCTGGTTGTTTATGTTTTGGGCCACGCCCCCTCGTCCTTGTGCTGGTTGTTTATGTTTGGGGCCACGCCCCCTCGTCCTTGTGCTGGTTGTTTATGTTTGGGGCCACGCCCCATCGTCCTTGTGCTGGTTGTTTATGTTTGGGGCCACGCGCTGAGCAGCGGAGCGTCATTCTGTTCAGGTGTCTGGTTGCCTTGGTAACCGTCGCGTGGCACACGAGGCCCGGACTCACAGTCGCTGTTCTCAGAGGAGGGAGGTTCGAAAATCCGCCATGGACTGAAACCGCGACTGCTGATCCACATGACGGTGGTGGATTACTGTATTCCGTTTGTATACCCTGTTATATACGCTGTTATACTATTAGATTTATAGTTTCACATTTACATATCTGTTAATTTATCTGTTTATTCTACTTCCTTTTTTGTGATTACTGTTTTATTATAGTTTTTATGATTATTCTACTTCCTTTTATGTAAAGCACTTTGAAATATCTCTGTGTATGAAATGTGCTATATAAATAAACTTGCCTTGCCTGGCCTTTATTCTGTTCTATTTTCTAGTTACTGCTCTGTATCGGGAAATGCTATTTTTTATATGCTATTTTTAAGGTGCCACACGGGTCGTGCAGGAAAACAGTGAAAAAATATGAAAACCTAACAAAAACTTGTTTTAGAATTAAAAACAGTCTGAATAGTTATATTCCTTAAGTAATATGTTTTTGGAGAAAACAGGAAAGTGGGAAAACTATGAAAATCTCCCAAAAAAGTTTCACAATTAGTTGTGTTCGAGTGAAATTACGATGAAGGATACGAAGTCTCGGAGCTGGCCGAAGATCTCGTCCACTTTGCCGATCTGCTCCTTGTTCTCCAGGTAAACGGGGGCGTTGAAGTAAGGAACTTTGTTTTCTTCGGTTACACACTTACAAACGATGTCGTCTTCACAGGGATGCATGAACTCCCCCAGCGCTGTGGGAAGTAAACACATACTTTAACAAACAAAGAAGTGACGTCGTTAGTGAAGGCCCGCCTTGATGAGTGACAGTTGGGAATTATCAATTGAGGTTTTCTCCCTAACATGCAATGCCAAGGCCAGGGGGCGCTATTGCACCTGAATCAAGAGAATGGATATTGAATTGACAATTGCAAAATGAATTGCCATTTGAATAAAGGCAATACGAAATACAATTGAATAGGTATCCTATGTTTTATTAAAAATATTTTTAAATGCATTAAGCATTGTATCAGCACTCTGCACATTGAATTGCCAATTGCAAAATTTTTCAAATTACCTGCTTAGACTGAATATTGAATTGACAATTGCAAATTTAACTGCCATTTGAATTTTTGTGCATATAATCTTCCATAAGCCTCATGTCCAAATTTCACATTCTTCATGCTTGGGTTCAATTTTACCAGCAGTTTAAACCTCCAGAAAATGTTATAAATTAAAATCACTACCCATGTTTGTGTGTCAGTGCGTTATGTTTCTTTGTTGACCTAGATAGAGCTTAAAACAAAACATACATGTAATAAAGCCCCTACAGTGGGAAATAAAGGAAAATATACATCCCAGCCCCCATGTCATGTGACCTATCCATGGTTCTCTCACTCCTGCAGGTCTGATTCTGTTCAGTTATGGAACTAAAGCAGAATATTATTTCTTCTAGGTTTTATAAATAGTTTGGAGTTGAACTGACACCAAACGTGTACAAAAGACGTCATGTTAATAGTGTTTACCCAGTTTGTCCCCATTAAGTCAGGAAACATCCTCTAATATGCAGCAAAAATGTCAATTATTTATTTAGGGACATTAAATGTTGAATTGGGTCAAAATGACCCCAAACATAACAGGAGGTTTAAGTCCCTTCCTTTCAAGAAATGCAATCTGACCACTGTGTGGCAAAGACCATGAAATCTAAACATCTCCTGAGGGACAATAAGAAAGGGGTCCATGAACATCAGATGGACCTTCTTACCGACGACGTGCTCCGGAGGGCCAAAATCTTGCTGTCTGTTGAAGCCGCCTCTGCCTCCTCCTCCTCGTCCACCTCCCCTACCACCTCCTCCACCTCTCCAACCACCTCCACCACCTCCTCCTCCTCTCCAACCTCCTCCACCACCACCTCCTCCTCTAAAGCCTCCTCCTCCACCACCACCTCCTCCTCTAAAGCCTCCTCCACGACCTCCTCGGCCACCGCCTCCTCGGAAAGACATCCCTGGAGCTCAAACCTGCCGAACAGAAGAACACAAAGAGCTCATTTGGATCGCTCTGATACACCAATGCCTCACTATTCCATGCTAGATCTTTCATCAAGCCTGGAATTTTACCCCAAACACAAACACCACAGATACAACCTCTGAATATTTCTTTCATGGCAGCACAGATTTACACCACTGACAAAGGTTTTGCACTATATAATTTTTCATGCAGTATAGTGCCAAATTATTAAGAAAAATATCATTTACAGCTACATTGCCATATAGAAAAATAACTATAAATGTTTTGGCACTGTGGAGAGAAACACAAAGAAAGGCGTCTTGGGATGGTGAGACACCGCTGTACTCAGAGAGGGAGGTTTGAATGTAGCCAATCCGAGAACATTATTTATTTCTCCTTGCTGCTGATTGGCTGCTACCCTTTGATGCAGCTGCGGCCCAGAATTTCCCCCGTGGAGCATCTCGAGTGGTCTTGTGTTTTTCATTTTGTTCTCCTAAAGCTCTGTATTTTTATTACTGTAAATTAAATGACTTTATTTACCTGCTTATACCAAAGAAAATGACAGCACAAACCAAAGAAAACGTGCCTGCATGAATTACAGTACAGTCTATACAGGGGGAACATCGGTATTTACATTCTAGCACTGCAGGAGTTCAGTGTAAACTGTACAGTACGGATACGGGTATACCTTTACATTTTCTTTAAGGGCAATGTATTAAGCTGAGTTTAAAACGAAATTATAGCGTTTTGGGAGCATATTTAGGGTTTCCACTGTACACTTTAACCACATGAGAACATCACGTTTTTTTACTATATGTGGGGGCTCTTGGAACGTAATTAGTGTATTAAGCGAGTAACATGGTAGAGTAGGTGAGTATGCGACTACATCGTCAACATAAATTTGGCTCAAATGTTCACTCAGAGAGAGAAAGTGATACCATTACTACTAGTACTACTAATAATAATAATATAAAGAAGAAGAAATGCTCCTTGCAATAGTGTTTCTAACTGATGATGTACAGATTTATTGAAGTCTGTAGTGCAGGGAGTCCAGCTGTGGTCCTGGAGGGTGGGTGCCCTGTACACACTACTAAACACAGTATACTTAAAATGTGCTTAACTCCACCTTAATTTACCCTGAAAATACACCAAACTGAATTAAGTTCATTTGAATTAAGTGGCCATTAATTTGTGAACTGATCCCTTAATTTTACCTTAAAATTAGATTTAAGGCATGAGCGTGAAACCTCAATCTTAAATTTAAGGCATTAATTCAGGAAGACCTATTATTTAAGGGGCCAATTTGAAAAAGTGGAAAATTCAGTAGCTTCACCCCTTAATCAGCCTTAATCTGTGGACTTTTACCATTAATTTTTCTTCGTTTCCTGGACATTAAGGTCAAAATTAAGGTTATTTTTAGGGGTAAAATTAAGAGGTTTGGTTTCGTAGTTATTTGGGCCCCCAGGACCAGAATTAGGGAGCCCTGACAGAATATTGGCCCATTCACTTTTAAAGCTGTAGATCATATCCTACTTTTTTCTGTGTTTAATACAGCACGCTTGATGTTTTTAGTAAAAATCTCATCTATAAACTATTTAACATTGATTTCCTCCGGGATCAATATTCCCGGTGTCTGATCTGGGTATCAGTCTAAACTTGTTTACCATGACAACCCCACTTTAAAGTGTTTTAATTACACAGAATCATATTAAAGATTTTTTTAGAGAAAAGGTCTTTTATTAAAATCAGATCTAACTGTACACCGGCACATGCTGCACCCCAAGGACCCTTTTAGGCAGCGGAGGAGGCTGCCTGGTTTAAAATCACCCCTCTTTTTCAATAAAGCCCAATAAATAAATTAATTAAATAACAAAAATAGAATGAATCAGAATGGAGTCAGAAGCGAAAAGTTATTTAATGCGCATTGTTTAAAACTAACAGTGATTATAGAATTTAAAACATCATTTTAATCTTAAATCAAAGCGTACTGGGGGAAAAAAGACACTAAACCGACATTAAATCATTTTTATTTCTATTAATACATGTTAATTTCGTGGTAATAACGAAAAAACGTGCAGGATTTGATAAGTAATGCACTCTATTAGTCCAATGAGGCTGTGGCAGAAAACGAGGCTGTGGTGCAGGATCCTGCAGGGAAGCAGATTTTGGTGCAACACCAAAACCTCCATTCAGGCTCAAAACAAAACAAAGAACTTTACTTGAACCAGAAAATCTGAGCCAAATCAGTCACAGACTGGATTAGACACGGGACAGGGACCGTTTACGACTCTTAAATGGATAAAAACACAAAACATCTGATGTTTCAGGGAGTGAAACGTGAGCAGGCTTCGCCCGGGCCACGTGTTTTAAACAGAACCGCGAGTTTAAAGATCTGATTCAATTCACCAGAGACGGAGAGAAACAGAACACTATTCCTGAACTAAAGAAAGACAAACATTCAGGGAGTATTAACGAGAAAACGACCAAAAAACTGACCTGTCCTGCCTGATCCGGTCCCTGCAGACACACACGTGGGGACTCCCAGCCGGAACAGAGACACAGAGTGGCCGCCAGGGGGCGCAGGAGTGCCGAGGAGGGATTTAAAGGGCCCATACCCCCTATTTCCCTCGTGTTCTAATCTTTTACACCACTTATGATCAAAAACAGTCATGATCATTTTACAGCCTATATATATATACACACAAACACATATTTTTTACACACACATATTTTACTTACACATTATTTAAGACAGCTAGAAGGATCGCTACTTATTTATCAGGTCATTAAATGATACACTGTTTATTTCTCAGCTGACTGGATATTCTGACATGGGATTTTAGTGTGCGTTTCAGAATGGCGACTGGTCAACCAGTTTTTTTCAGTGACTACCAATGAGTGCAGTGACTTGTTTGGCATATTGTAAATCCTATTAAACTGATTAAGACTGTTCTACTTTTACTCACCTAATGGGGTGACTCCATCTGTAACGCACCCTCCATTCATTAATTTCTGGAGTGACGCATATATGCAGATGATGCTGGTTTGAGAAGGTTGGAAATGCCCAACGCCTGTGTGTGTGTGTGTGCGTGTGTGTGTGTGTGTGTGTGTGTGCGCTACTATTACACAAAGTAAAAAAAAAAGTGCAAAGGAGTATTTTTCATGTTTCCTTTTCTTTAAGGGTTTCTAAGCA
>JBBPCX010068962.1:0-11746 GCA_037974365.1 Hydrocynus forskahlii
TGTGGTCGGACAGACAATGCTACATTTGTGAACACTTTCATAAATCATATACCTATGAAAAACGAAGTGATTTGTGGTCAGACAGTCCAACGTGCATTTGTGAACACTTTCACAAATAATGTACCTATGAAAAACGATGTGATTTGTGGTCAGACAGTCCAACGTGCATTTGTGAACATTTTCACAAATCATGTACATATGAAAAACTATGTGATTTGTGGTCAGACAGTCCAACGTGCATTTGTGAACAATTTCACAAATCATATACATATGAAAAACGATGTGATTTGTGGTTGGACAGGACAACATGCATTTGTGAACACGTTCACATATCAAATACCTATGAAAAAGGATGTGATTTGTGGTCGGCCAGGCTAACATGCATTTGTGAACACTTTCACAAATCATATACATATGAAAAACGATGTGATTTGTGGTCGGACAGGCCAACATGCATTTGTGAACACTTTCACAAATCATAACGATGTGATTTGTGGTCGGACAGACAAACGTGCATTTGTGAATACTTTCACAATTCATATACCTATGAAAAACGATGTGATTTGTGGTCGGATAGACAAAGCTGCATTTGTGAACACTTTCACAAATCAAATACCTATGAAAAACTATGTGATTTGTGGTCAGACAGACAAACCTGCATTTTTGAACACTTTCACAAATCATAACGATGTGATTTGTGGTCGGACAGGCCAACATGCATTTGTGAACACTTTCACAAATCATATACCTATGAAAAACGATGTGATTTGTGGTTGGACAGACAAAGCTGCATTTGTGAACACTTTCACAAATCATATACATATGAAAAATGATGTGATTTTTGGTCAGACAGTCCAACATGCATTTGTGAACACTTTCATAAATCATATATATATGAAAAACGATTATTTGTGGTCGGACAGACCAAGCTGCATTTGTGAACACTTTCACAAATCATAACGATGTGATTTGTGATTGGACAGGCCAACATGCATTTGTTTTGTGTACACTTTCACAAATCATAATGTGATTTGTGGTCGGACAGACAAACCTGTATTTGTGAACACTTTCACAAATCATAACGATGTAATTTGTGGTCGGACAGACAAACCTGCATTTGTGAACACTTTAACAAATCATAACGATGTGATTTGTGGTCGGACAGGCCAACATGCGTTTGTTTTGTGTACACTTTCACAAATCATAACGATGTGATTTGTGGTCGGACAGACAAACCTGCATTTGTGACGACTTTCACAAATCATATGCATATGAAACACCATGTGATTCGTGTATCAATTAATTGTGTTTAAACATAAAAATTACAGTAACAAGAAACACAGTATGATTATCAAAACAGTATTTATTATAAATATTTCTCCATCTTAACAGCACCTCTTTAGCACCACCTGACAGGCAGATTACATTATTTTAATACATTTTCAGAAATCAGAAGTAACCCTAATTCTATACCTTTATCACAATCACTTCCATAATTTGCCAAAAATCCATTTGTGATTTTTTCACAAATCGGGCTAACTCTAATTCCAGTGGTTTTTTTTTACCATTACTGTTATTACGTGCGTTTTAAAGCGGTTCCAAGAAAACAGTTCATTTTCCTGCATCTGTAATATACGGATTTACCACTCTCTGACAGACGAAGTGTGGGTAGTGAAAAAATTCACAAATCAGAATAGTCATTTTGCGCTTGGTTTGGTCTTTCTGCGTTGTAAGGTATTTAAGTAATTCGTGCTTTAACATAAAAATGCAACTTCTAATGTCGTCGGATTTCAGGGCGGTAGAATTGATAATATAAATTCACAAATCACGATGAACACAATGCTTCATGATTTAAGACTCTAAGTGACTACTAAGAGTAATATTCATTGGAATGCCGAATCGCTAACCGCAAACTATCTTTACTTAGGTCGCGCAGATGGGCTTTTTGAACTAAAGGATTCTTTTATCGCTCACCGTCTTAATGTTGTTTCTGGTGACGAGAAGATTGTAAAGACTGAACCATTGTCTAATGTTCCTCGCGTTCTTAATTTGCCTCTCAGCTGCGAACAACTTATCGTTGAACAAAAGAATGACCCCTCTCTTTCTTCTCTATTTTCTGAAGCTGTTCCTGAAAAGGACATTGAATTTATGCCTCATGGGTATTTTATTCCTGATGGCGTTCTTATGCGCACGTGAAGACCACTTACGGCCTCTGCAAAAGGTGAGGGACGTGTTTTGCATCAGGTTGTTGTTCCTCTGCCTTACTGAGCTGAAGTTCTGCATCTCAGTCATGACCATCATTTTGTTGGTCATTTAGGCATTAATAAAACAACAGATTATATCACCCACCATTTTTTTGGCCAGGTCTTAAGCGTGTCGTTGTTAAATATTGCAAGACTTGTCACATTTACCACACTGTAAAAAAAATTGTAGAATTTACGGTGAATTACTGGCAGCTGTGGTTGCCAAAATTTCACCGTGAAAAATAAAGAGTTAATTTAGACTATATAACGGTATGCTATTTTTGTAACCATAAATTTCACAGTAAAGATTTTTTTTTTACAGTAAATTACTATGAATTTAAAAAAACCTTGTAAACCTGTTTATGGTAATTCATGTGAAAACAACAGACATTCCCTTAACTTGATTCCTGTCTCCCACTGCTAAATACAGTGAAACTGTATAACACAATATGGTATTTTATTAAAAAGTTTAATATTACCGTAAATTACTGGCAGCTGTGGCTGCCAGAATTTCACCTTGGAAAATATAGTGATAATGTAGAATATATAACCGTATAATTTGTTGTTAACTATAAAATTCACAATGAAGAACTGTTTTTTGTATGGTAAATTACTTTGAAAGAAAAAAAAAATATTATGTAAACCTGCTTCATGTCAAAATACACTTTCCCCATAAGCTTGTTTACAGTCTTCTAGTGATAAAACACATTACAGCTGTGTAATACAATATTATTTATTTAAAAGTTCAAATTTACTGTAATTTACTGGCAGCTGTGGTTGCCAGAATTTCACTTAAAAAACCAAGGTCTACCAGATTAGGTAATAATATGTTATAAGGCTGATTGGCACTATTACTTGTTATAATTTGCCATAAAAATCAATAAACTTACACGATAACCTGTTAATTTAAGTTAATAGTGCCTGAAGCTTTTGAAACAGAACAAAAACAAAAAAGTACATAAGAAACACAGTCCAATAGAATTTCAAACATTTGATACTTGCAGTGGTTGAGCATAAAGTGTCTTTTTATCCAGAATTGACAGTGGAAGACATTCAGCATCAAACAGTCTCAGATGGTGTCAGAGAAATTGGAACAGGTTTTAGATCCAATGTGCTTAAGGACTTGCATGTTGTTCTTCAGATGCTTGTGTAGATTAACATTCTTTTCCTTGCAGCCTGAAAGCAGATACAACGCACAGTTGAGTATCTGGCCATTTCAAACCCAAATAGACATACAGGATGAGTTGCCCTAATGTGGGACATTTTTGTATTTTGGAATTCTGTAGTGTATTATACACTACAGAAGTCCAAAATACAAAAAACATCCCACATTAGGGCAACTCATCCTACCTTTGATCAAATTTAACACCACCTAATGTTAAACATTTATTTGGTCCAATGTTCAAATCCCATGCCCAACTCAAGAAAGGCAATGCTATGTGCATACATTCTATAAATCAGTGGTCAAACAGTCCAATAAGAAGCAAGCACAACGTAAAAACAAAAAATGAACACTTATGTGAGCTACATTTACTAGAATTTGGAAACAAATCATCAGGGATATACAAAGAATGCCAAAAATGTTGGATTGTATGAACCAGTTAAATTTGTCCAGATTTTGAAATACAGTATTAGAATATGTGTAATGACTTTTAATGACATATTTAAAATTCAATGGAACCGCTGCAAAACAGAGGCATAACTAAGAGAAGTGGTGAAAGTACAGTGGCCCAGATGTTTCAAACCAGAAACACTGTAAACCTAGGGGAAACACTGAGTTTGGATTATTTGGATAATTCAGATGCTGAGACAAACTACTAGGCCACCAAGAATACTCACCTTATAGAGTATAAAAAAAAGCCAAGGTCTGATCCTCGTAAAGGCCTATATCTCCAAGGCCACCCCCAGTCATTGCGGCTGTTCTGCCTAATAAAGTAGAAATAAAATTCAAGTAAGAGCTATAACATTTTTGTCTAAACAAAAAGATATATTGTATTATTGGTATTGCAATTGCTTTGAAGCTCACCATTTTTCTGGTTGTAGCAAGCCCACCAAGTCACCTCTCCTTCACACAAGTTTGATGGTCATGTCTAAAAGATGTAGGGAGTGAAAGATACAAATTATTACTTGTCTTCAAAACATTTTTGCATGCACAAAAGCAATTAGACTTTATTAGACTAATTAGACTACAAACAATTAGACTTTAAACATTAATAGAGAATTACTCACCTTCAAAAGAAGATCCTTCTATTTTTGGAATAATACTAGCTTTAAACGTACTCTGAAAGATCAGGGTCAAACATTCTTGCAATGATATTTTATTTTAACATTTTAACAAGTTAGCTGTCATGTTTAAAAACTCAGCTACGTTTTGCAATACAATTATTATACATCAATTAAAATGAAACAGTGACAAAAAGAACAAAATAACTTTAAATGTGGTCATTGCCAAACTTGTCAACTTGACTTTCAACACAGAATTTATAAAAGAATTTTAAATAAAACAAATCTGAATTCAAGTTTCTGTGTTTTTCCTTTATCACAAATTAAAAATATATAACCTCAATTGATTTCCTGTTTTCGTGAAGATTTGAATTACTGATAAAATCTGTACTTCTATGCAGTTTCACATTTTTAGAGGATAAAAATGAAGCTTTTCTCAATGTTTTTGGTCATAACTTAACAGCGTCAAACACAAATAATAGAAAATTACAAAAACCTTGCTGTTGACCTGGCCCATTTCAAGTTTAGTAAACCTAACCTATAAGAATTGTTGTCCTTGCTTCAAAATCTAGCAATTTACCTTAATAATCAGTGTTATTTGTCCTTTAAACTTGTTTAAAATGTCCAAAACGTCTAACTGTTGAAACCAATTCATTGGTGCAGCTCTGAACAAAATTAAAAGACGCACCTAATTTCAGAAACAAACAAACAAAAAAAAAATACTTTCAATGTCAGTGGGTAACTGCTATGTTAGAGTAAACACATCACATGGCCAATGATGTGCAAGAGCTAAGACTTAAAAGCAGTTCGATAAGTCCATCTTTAACATGTGTCTCGCCACTCGTGATCAGAGATCTGCAATAAGGGTGAGGACTCTTGGGTTCACAGACAGTTGCTTCTTGTTCTTCTTTGTTTCCTCCTTTGTGTCCTTTTCTGGATTGATGGTGAAGAAGCACCTGCGTGAGCACAAATGCAACAATCAATCACTTCATAAACAATGTGATGCTCGTAAGTATGATTATTATTTTTTTTTTACTTTTTCACCCCTGAAGAAATTCAAGTGTTGAGCAAAGGTCCACAGGATAGTGAATATTGAGGCAGTAGTAACTTCCAAACATCAAACAGATGGCAGAAATGAAGTTGGGAATGCTGTCATTTACAACTTTACGGTCTACGGCAAGCATGAATCGGCTTGAAGAATAGCAAGAAGATCCTACAAAGAAATTAAATGTCATAAATACTTAAAGCAACATCAATCATTGTTTTTTTCATTATCTTACATAAACATTTTTGTGTTTTTTCTCCATTAAAGTGGTATTAAACTGTAATTCACTGAAACAAATCAAAATATCTACTTGTCAAGAAGTAAAGTAAAGAAGAAGTCAAGACAACTGAATATCAGCTTACCACACACAATGATACATGGAGTTAGAGGCAGGCTTTCCACTTGAACCTCATGTCCCAGACATGTTTCTTCAACATGATGGAATAGATTCTCTTCCCTTTCATCAAAATAGGACAAGAGAAGGACCGGCCCTCCAACTATCCTCTTAGTATTTTTAGTTTTGTGACAGCCTGCAAAACCCTTTTGCTCTTATCAACACAAGTGTTTCACATGAAGTCCAGCAGCCGTTTACCCTTTTTCTCCAGACTGTTAATGAAAGTCCCTTTCAGTGACACCCCAGTGAGCTCGTGGAAGTGGACTGCCATTCCGACCTCCTGGAACAAAAAAGGCCATTCCTCCAACAGGGATTGTACGTCTTCTCCTTTGTTTAAATCCTTACATTGCGAATAGTAAGTGCGCTTCATGAGACTTTCAATCTCATCTAGGCTGACATTGGTCTCTCTATGAAGCCTCTTCAGTTTTTCTTTTGTCTCCTTTTGACTTTCTGTTGTCTCAGTCATTGGCATGAAATTCATGTCCCCCTTAACGCAACCATATGTATCCAGAACAGCCGCCCTTTTTTCAGCTGGGACTTCTTCTGTTTCATATTCATCTGAACATTCCTTGCGCTTCTTTATCTTGGGTGTTGAAGACCGCTTAACATTTTCTATTCTTGCTTGTAACTGCTTGACCAGTGAGTGATATCCTGATCCCACCACATCACCTTCTATGACATCTTGCAGTGACTGTGGATACTTGGCAATCAGTTTTTTGGCTAATTCAGTCGAAGCTTGTTTACTGGGAGATGCACTTGCACTCATCATTTCAGAAGCAAAAATTCGGATCATTTCTCTTCTTAACTTTGGTGTTGGCCTCTTCCCCCTCTCCAAACACTGCATCAAAGCTTCTGGAAACTTATTCCATGGAATTTGGAAGCTGTCTACCCAATCTGAAACAGTAAGCAGTCGGCTGGGCAAAGGTGAGAGAGAGGTCGAGGAGCTTGCTGATGAGGTAAGAGAGGATAATGGTGACTGGATTTGAATTTCAGTACTTTGTGCTGTAAAACAAACAAATAAAAAATAAATTAACAAAATGTATAATTGTAACATACACAATAAATGTAACTGAAATCTACTTAGTTTTTTTCCATGCAGCCACCAATTTTCTTGCTTGTATCGGTCTAAGAACTGATAGCAAATCAGTCTCCTGGATGAACTCAAAATCTTTAGTGGTTTCTACACTCAATGACTGTCTCCACAACAATATCAAGAACTGAAGGTGCTTTTCTAACAGAGTACAGATGGTACTTAGGAAGGAACTCTGTTATGTACACTGATA
The DNA here is from genome assembly GCA_037974365.1 of Hydrocynus forskahlii. Lineage (NCBI taxonomy): Eukaryota > Metazoa > Chordata > Actinopteri > Characiformes > Alestidae > Hydrocynus > Hydrocynus forskahlii. The sequence goes on from JBBPCX010068962.1 coordinate 7,189, forward strand.
CTAGGAAATGAGCAGTGTCATCTTTTATCAAAATGAGCACTAGCTCACCAAACTACGATGAGTCAGTGTTGCCTGTGATAAGGAAATGACCTTTCTTGTATGCTTGCAACATCTGATGCCTTTCAGAAAATGTAAGGCAAAGGTTTTTGAAATTCTTCAAATTTCTAGCACATCTTTTGAAATAGCTGTGCTTGCTTTCAAATCGCATTGTCCATAGCCTAATTAGTGGCCCAAATTTCAGAATGAGTGAGGTATGAGGGTAAGGTATGAGGGTAAGGCCGCAAGTAATGATGCTTTGGTTTTAAGGTACTTTCTGGGAATAGAGCTTTTCTTGACTCTAAATATTCTTGAATAAGGATATCAAGATATGCAACCTGAGGCACAGAAATTTTCTGAGCACAAATCAGGTCCACAATATCTTTCAGTTGAAGGATCAACTGCCACACATCATCTATTTCATCTTCCACTCTGTCACCAATAATGAGAGGTAACAGCCTTAAAAAGTTCCAGTTTTGTATTGCCTGTCCTGAGAGTTTAGCTGTTTGAGGACTGACCTCACATGGCTTTGAAGTGGCATCAGAGGCAGAGTATTTAAACTGTTTAATACGCCGATTCAGAATGGAGTAGGTGAACCATTCTTTTTTCTTCACAAAATATTTAAGATAAAGCGCAACATCATATGACAAAATGCCCTCAAAAATGTCGTGTCCTAAACAAGGTGGCAAACCTGGCTGGCATATGTGAAAATATTTTAAACAGTTGAAAACTGACCTAAACTTTACTCCTTCCACATCTGGTGTACCTTCAGTCTTGAGGCGTTCAACAGCAGAGTTGTACTTCTCAATGGTGCGTTCTGCTCCACACAGATTTAGATCACCACCCTGAAAATCAGACTGTGTTATTAAGCCGTACCTACAGAAATGACGTGTGCGACTAAAGCTTTCACAGAAGCCACCAATGCAGTGAGAGCCCAAATTACCTCCAGCAATGCAAAACAAGGTTCCTTTGACAACAGTTTTATCTGATGCCACTGTGCCATTTTCCTCAAGTTCCTTCAAATCTGTTAGTAATTCAGAGAACACCTTTGCATGTTCAAACTCTTTGAAGTCTTTCTCTCTACACAATAACACAAGAGACATGTGGTCTTTGTCAGACCAAACATGAAGTGGCAAATTAGCAACGGACACATAAACGGCTAATACTTTATGTTTTGTATTTGCAGAACGTAAAGGATTAACAACTGCAAAGGCGTCTTGGTATAGCAGTAGTTTGAAACATGATGGACTTCGGTCAAAAAAATTATTAGATCTGAATATCTGACCATCACTAATGTCACAGTACATCTGATGAAAATTGTTCTCCTGTCATACATTTCTGCCACAAATCTAACAAACATTTCAAAGTCTCTCTTAGAGGTACATAGTATGCAAACTGATCTGTTCTATTCTCACTTTGTCCTCAAAATATTTTCTTGGGCTTCACATAGTTGAACATTTGTTTGAAGAACTGCGCTCTGTAGTGTGTTGTCCTCATTGGCCCTGTCTGACATGCAGAAAACAGATCGGATCTCTTGACCGCCTCACACAGCTTGGCAATATCCTCATCAGATATTATTGTTTCAGTATGTAGAAGTGAAGTGAGGTTATTCAGAGTATATGAGAGACCCAACTCATGTATGTTTTGCATTTCCTCAACAATGGTCTGGATGGTAGAAGCAGGTAGCAGAAAATGCCCTTGCAATTTCAAGTAGAACAAAGATCTCTAAAATCTTTTGATAATTCAGAATCACCTTCTTTTGAGCCTGTCTCGGTGCCTGCCTCAAAGACTTCAGGTCCAAAATGACTTAATTCTGCTTCAACAGTGGGACATGACTGAGATGCACAGTCCCTGTACAAATCACTGATGCCTTCGTCTGTGAATCTTTGTTTCCGTAACATGTGGGCGGTAAATGAAGATTTGACTTTGAAAACACGTGTGCACCCTCTTAGTGGACAAGTCACCTCACGTCCTTCTACAATATGGTCCTTCAAGTGAGCTATTAGAACTTTCGTCTGTGCACTGACGTTCACACAATGCCACTGCACATTTAAACGTGGAAACGGTAATCCCGGCCGAACAGGAGCGGGTGCAATATGCGTTCGATAAAAATGAGCCTTGAAAGCCCCATACCTGCAAAATGTCTGCTTGCAATCGGTTCCGAAGCACTTAAACATACATCGCGGTTCGTTTCGATGAAGTTTGCAATGAAGCACGTAGCCTCTTAGTGTCTTCACTGACTTGCCACAGAAATCACAACGTAACATTTTCTTTAATCACTCCGTAAATTAAATTGACCTACGTTCAACAGTAAAGCTAGCTAAAATCTTCAACGTGGTGCATAGCATGAACTTTCCAGAGAAACTACAAAATAGGACTAAAGGCAAAACTGGTGGCGATGCAACAAGAAAACTGGCCTAGCGCGCGAATGTTAAAACTGATATAGTTACATTTATTCAAAGTCTAACGGTAGACCTAAATTGAAATTGAGGTTTCACGTCTTCAGTACAGGTTGGTGCTTGCAGCTGAGCTGAATCTAGTTGTGGAAGGTCAGAACTGGCGCGAAATCGTCACGTGACGCAGTGTCTCCAAAACATACACATATTCGACTTTTCAAATTCAGTGTTAGAGCCTTTATAATAAATTCTTTGACTGCTCTTGACTTTACAAACTACATTTTCATTATTTTATTAACACTATTTAATTTTTATTTTATTTCATTTTTAATAATTAAGCTTCATTCCAGCAGGTGGTATAGCACTTACAGTTGTGCAACTCAAATACTTTTCAGTCACTTACCTTTTCCAAATGTTTTTTTTTTATTATTTTACTGCACCCTTAACAAGCTAAAGCACTATGGAGCGTTGTTATGTGTTAAAATGATCATATTTAAATCACATTTCAAACATATATTATATGGCTGTTAACCAGGGGGCAAAAAGGGGCTTGTTAAGAGAAACACAGAGATTTAGGTCCCATCTGAATTGCTCCAGATATTTTTAAAAGATACTTTTTACTCCATTTATTAACCTTTCATGTGGAACATATTCACACTCCTTGTAATGTACAATAGTGAATTTTTGTGGTTTATACTTGGTGAGACTGTAAAAATTAAATATACATTTTTTCAATTGTCAATAACTCACTGTATTTACTACCGAGATATACTGTTTTATTAAACTGATTTATTTATGATCTTGATAGTATTTTATTTGTTTTCACCGTAATTGTTACAAACATGTTTACAATGTTTTAACATTTTGTTACTGTAAAAATGAAGGTATGTTTTGGTTAATTGATGTGCGGTAATAAAATGTAAATTCAAATATAAAAAACATGAAAATCTGTAATTTAGACAGAATTATGTTCATTGTAAGGTGATTACTTGAGAATAATGTTATGGATTTTTCCTGTTTTTTTTTTTTTTTTTAAGAAAATGTGACATATTTAAGGTAAATCAATGTATTTTCAACATAATAGCATAGTAAAAATAAAAGCAATATACCATTTCTTGATTTACAGTACTTTAACATATGTATTACAATGATTTACTCTTTTTTGATTTAATGGTCATCTACCGTTGTCATTTCATAGTTATTTACCGTAATTTTTACATACATTTTTTACAGTGCAGGTTACAGGCAAGCCTAATCAGCTGATTCCTCCAGCTCCACTGCAGCCAATACCGGTTACGTTTGAGCCGTTTGAGCATGTGATTTTGGATTGTGTTGGTCCGTTGCCGCGAACGAAGTCGGGTAATCAGTACCTGTTCACAATTATGTGCACTTTAACTCGATTTCCAGAGGCTATACCACTTCGAAAAATCACTGCTTCTGCCATTATTAGAGTCCTCTTCGGGTTTTTCTCGCTCTTTGGTCTTCCAAAAATCACGCAAACTGACCAGGGCACTAACTTCATGTCTAAGGTGTTTAAACAATCTATGCAACAGCTAAGTATTACGCACATCACTTCTAGCTGTTATCACCCACAGACACAAGGCGCTCTTGAGCGTTTTCACCAAACGTTAAAGTCCATGCTTCGTGCATATTGTTCTGAGTTTGAGCGTGATTGGGACGAAGGAGTTCCATTTGCTCTCTTCGCAGTGCGCGAAGTTGTGCAGGAATCGTTGGGTTTTAGTCCATCTGAACTTGTTTTCGGACATGTTCGTGGCCCATTAAAATTGCTTAAACAATCCTGGTTGACCGAAAATATCTCTCACCGCAGTCTCTCTATGTTCAAATTCGTTGTAGCAAAAAATAATCTTGGCCTTTGACAGAAACGCATGAAACAACGTTATGAACAGAAAGCTGTGGTGTGAGAATTTAAACCTGGTGATCGGGTAATGGTTTTACTCCCTATCGTCTGATCTGCTCTCCAAGCACGCTACACTGGTCCTTATCGTGTAAAACGTTGCGTGGGTGATGTTAACTATATTATCGCTACACCAGACAGAAGAAAAAGATCTCGACTGTGTCATGTTAACATGCTTAAACGCTATTGTGAGCGAAATGAGTCATCTGAA
>JBBPCX010068963.1:0-11743 GCA_037974365.1 Hydrocynus forskahlii
GGAGTACAGGAGGGAAAAGGAAAAGAAACTAATACTCAGGGGACAGGGACCGGGTTCTCCGAGGCGGCGGCGAGGTGACTGTCACAACAACTCCCTGCAGTGCTAGCATCATCCATGTTAGCTATTGGATGCCATTTCAGATGGCTGTGCATAATGCTAGTACTTTTATTGTACTTTAACACCGACTTGTGCAGGTCACTGTGCTGTTTGTGTGTCTAGAGTGAAGTATTTCCATGCATGTGATGTGTGTCTGTCACCTACTGCCTCTGCTGCCATGTCTCTCATCTTACTCTTGTCTGCACTTCACTTCTCCCACTATGTCAGCATATTGTTCCATTTCTCTTTTTTGTTACTTTTGTAATCGATCTCAGGTTGGCCTGCCCTTATTAAACAGATTTTCCAGGTTCCAAAGTGCTTGTGACAATCATTTGAAGCAAAATGTATAATGTAATTTTCAAATGATCGTGTTTAGATTCTCCTCCACATTCCAACGCTACTGCCCTTTGTACAAAGTAACGATAATAATTGGTTAAGTCAAGGAACGCATTTCAGTGTAAGCCAATCTGAGGCAGAGATTGTGTACACAAGCGCACACACATAGAGAGGAAACAACCACACTTGTCAACTTCTCTCAGGGGTCGTCGACTTGTGCCTCTAACATTGACGCGTCGACTAATCGGCTTTTCTGTTAATACCCTACTGTGCAGCAAGTGGGTGGGGATCTATGCTAGGCAAAAAGCTAACTGTAAGAGAAAACAGGTATTTACTAACAGGTATTTACTCCTTATATGTTTTTACTAACAGGTATTTACTCCTCACAGATATTTACTGCTTATGTTGAAATCTTAAAAGTAACCTGCTCTGTAATAGGGTATGCTTGAACAAATGAGTTCAGTTAACATTAGGAAGGATGATCTGCCTTGCAACAAATGAGTTCAGTTAACCTTAGAAAAGAAGATCTGCCTCACAACAAATGAGTAGTTTCCTCAGTGAAATTATAGAAAATAAAATCTACTTTGCAACAAGTGAAAAAGCCCCTCATGTTCACTTATAGATGGTCAATAAGGATGAGTGAATGCAAGTCATGGCCATCTAGGGCATGTGGGGGCGTTATGTCTTGTTTTCTTATTTTCACAACCTAATGTTTTCAGTTCCATGTCATGTGTTTAAAGGGTATATGAGCTCTGTGAAGAGCTAATTCTTTTGAGACACATCTGAGACTGCCTCAGATAACCTGCAGAAATAAAAGTTGCATTTGCATTTTCCATCACATAATTTTGGTACCCTTCAGCATGGGACTTTTCGCTGGAATCTGAACATTGACAGGATCGGACGGGACTGATCAACCCATCTCTCAAGCCCCGATGCCAATTGCTTTAAGGGAAGGAGGGACGACCTGTCGCCGGCCACTCCAGCGCTGAAGTGACGATGAGGGGGATAGCCTTACCCCACCCCATCACAGGTGAGAAAATCTATCACTCACACTAGAATAATGCGTTGAAGGTCAGGTGGACCGCGCATTGAGAAGTCCAGGTTTCAGTCCACGAACATTAAAGGTCGGGCTGAAGTGCACGTTTAAACAGTAAGCAGCTAGCAAACATGAGAAGAGGGTACCGCGGATACCCCTGTTACCAGTCCCAGGTGATGGGCTGGAGTATAGGCCTCATTTGTATCATATGATGTTGAAATTATATGTTGAAGAGGCAGTGAAGTATTTTGATTTTTGGACTCAAGAGTGTGGTTTTGCAAATGCATCCTGATGTACAGGAGAAGGAGCAACAGAAGGAAGAGAAGCAGGAGCACACTCCCAATGGCCCACCCCCATATTCTCCCCAATATCCCCAAATCCAAGCCTTACAACAACCAGTGTCAGACGATGATGCCACACTGGTTGCACAGCAGGTGTCCAGAAACAGACATTGTAGACGGCACAACAGTGGGCATCCACCATGGCTCCCAGGCCAAACCAGAGAGATATCAGAGCATGCTGAAGATGCTCACAAACAAAAGGCAGACAAGAAGAAGACAAAGACAGAGTCAGATCTAGCAAAAGCCCAATTACAGTTGTTCAGTACTGTAGCCCAAGTAAGCCATGAACATGTAAGACGAAGAAGCTGTGGCAGAGGCAGAGGGCGAGGCAAATGGTGAGGTGGTGGTGGATACAACTACTCGCCTGAGTGGAGATCTGGCAACTGTAAAACCTGTGGAAAGGAGGCACACTGGTCCAGGGAATGCCCTGAAAACAGGGGACCCCAACCATACTCATTGGGGCCCCCACCACAGCAATGGGTGACTAGGCCAGCCACACACTACCAATATGCACACATCACAGGATAGTCAGGATGGAACATTTGTATGCAGACATTTTCCACATGCGAGCTTAATGCCAACAGTAGCACTGGAGACTGATGGCAGGAAGATAGAGATACTTGTTGATTTAGGGGCAACTAATTCAGTGCTTAAGAGGGGAGATTTCCCTACAGTAACTCTATCAGGCAAGTTCACATATACATCTACTGTGAGTGGAAAGGTAATTCAGGAGTTCTATTCTGAGCCCTTAAAGCTCTTTCAGTTAGATAATCCTGAAGTGGATATGTGGCATTTATTTTTAAACTCTGACAAATGTCCTGTGAATTTGTTGGGCCGTGATCTAATGTGTGCACTGGATATTCAACTCACATGTGGAACTGAGGGTATTGCGGTTTCGTCTGAGCCAGACGTAGGGGAAGTACCTAAGCCTTTAATAGTTTACAAGTGGAAGTTCTATGAAGGTGAACCAAAGTGTCTCTACCCATGCCTAGCAACTATCCCCAACTTCTCCTTTCAGCTCCTCCAGTTACTATTTCTGATTTGCGAAGTCAAGCTACAGCTCAGGAGCACCAACAATGGTCTAAAGCGGGCTGCTTAATTCATGCTTCTGGTGTATGGACTAATCAACACAATTTACCCTGTCTTTCCATTGCAGATTATCACATGTGGGCTAAGTTGACACATGGGTTGACCCATGTGTCAAAATGCGGCATGATAGCACAAATGCAGAAGTTGTGGTATGCACCAGGTTTCACTTCCTATGCAGCAAAAAGTGCATCATCTGTATTAAAAATAATCACGGGAAAGCACAACAGGTCCCACAGGGAGCACATCCAGAGCCTGAAGGCCCTTTTGACCACCTGCAAATAGATTTTATAGAGCTAACCCCTGCAGAGGGGAAACACTACTCTTTGGTAATAGTAGATATGTTCAATAAGTGGGTGGAGTTGTATCCTGCAAAAGTGCCAGATGCACAAACTGTGACTAAGTGTTTCCTACGAGACATAATACCCAGGTGGGATATTCCAGCAAAAATCTTGTGTGACAATGGTACACATTTTCGAACTGCAATTGTCAAAGAAGTGTACTTAGAAAGTATCCTCGGATGGGACAAATTAAGCCAGAAGGGGGAAATAAGACATACTTACAGTTGAATCAGGAGATAATGGTTGAATATTATTCAGCATGCATTGCAAATACATGTCACTCACTGCTCAAAATCTGGTATATGAACTGTGGGAACACATCTTTTATAAGTAATGTGTAACTTGTGAAGGTAAAGGGGGTGAATATGATCCTGCAAAGGAGGAAGTATCGCCACCGAGATTTCAAGCACAAGTTCAGGCCAAACAGATTAAGGTTACACCAGCACCCTTTAAGCAGCGTAAGCCTGCAGTTCGCATGATTTTGAGCTGCCTAAACATTTGTCACGTCATGGGCATCTCTCATAAACAAAAAGTCTAGAATGGCCGTGTCGGCCCGAGATGCTGTATCGACCCCTGCAAGACAGAGGGCTTCCTGCAGCAGCATCCCCCATTTGTGTTTATGAGTTGTTGTGATCGGAGTGAAGGTCCTCCGATATTTTGTGTTGTGAATTTCTGATTAAAACCTTATTTCCACTTCAACGCTGTCTCGAGGAACGATGTCCACATGGCACGACATGACAAAGAGGTGCATATGTGAATGGTAAAATGCAAATAAGTTATAACTAGTTTATGTAAATTACCTTTGTTCATCTGTGTGTATCCTCCACGTATTGAGACCTTTATTACTGAAATCAGCGTTGGCTCTTATTATCCATTATTTTTATGCGAGTCAGCAACATTCATCAGACCACTATGCATCATAATACAGAAGAGATTTTGCTAAGTACATAGGCCAAAAGCACAAGTGGTCTTTAATGAGGATCCCAGACCACACTTGAGGAAACAGTGGTTTCTGTGGTTTTAAATGCACTCGACTCTTTAAATGCACTCGAGAGAGAGAGAGAGAGTTATATGTATGATGTAATTTATTTTGGAGAAAAAGGAAAGAGACATTAATTGTATTGTGGGTGAATATTTCTGTGTTTCTCCTCAGAGGGAATTGTTTTTTCTCTAAGTGCTCTTGAACAAACATGGAAAGGAAAAGTAGTTTCTGAAACGAGCCGGACATGGTAGTGTCTTTTACTAGAATGAACACATAGTCTACAGAATTTAAAGCACACACACACACACATACACACACACATTAGCTTGCATGCTCATTTTGTTTTGTTGGTCATTGGTTTTCATTTTGGTTTGTTGGTTTTCACTGAATTCATCCATTCTAAATCTTTGCTTTATTGTGGCTTCTCCTTGCTTAATTGTTGGCTTGGCTGAAAGTGTGTGTGTGTGTGTGTGGGGGGGCATATGTGTATAAATAACTTCAGTTTCTTAGCAGAGAGAAAGGGAGAGAGAGAGAGAGGAAGAGGAAAGAGAGGGGGAGAGATAGAGAAGGACAGAGAGATCAGCTGATTATGCCTGAAAACAGAATCAAAGCATTAGCCCATGTGATCTTATAATGAACAAAATGTTTTATCTCAGAGCATCTTCAGATGGATATTTCATTAAGTTATTACATTTAAATTAAAGGGTCCAGAACATGGAGAACAGAGGCAACCTGTAACGCTGTTATTGTAATGCTATATTTATGAACTAAGCAGCTCAAGCAGCCTGATGTCATAAAGACCTATGCATTTACATACTTCTGCCTATTCTACCTATTTTCTCTTTATATTCATGCTGAAGATGTAAAGGCTGGACTGCATTTGACTTGCACCGCTGTGGTGGGCACATTATAGGACAGCCAATATATACAGAGTGTATATATATATATATGTATACATATAGATCTTGGGTCACACTTGTGGAAGCTAGGGCACCTTAAGCCATCATCTGAAAATGATGTGATGATCATGGATAAGAAGAAATGCAATGCACTTGTGTCATAGAATTTTTCATTCATAGAACTGATTAGGCAATTTGTCACACGCACGCACACACACGTGCACGTGCACACACACACACACACACACACACACACACACACACACACACACACACATATATATATATATAAATATATATGCAGTAGCCCCCCAACATTCGCAGGAGGTTTGTTGCAAGAGCACCTGTGACTTATGAAAAAACACAAATTTGTGTGGCTATAAATGCTTATTTTTATAGTGTAAACCCTAAATATGCCCCCAAACAACCTCCCTAAACACTTTAATTCCATTTTAAACTCAGCTTAATACTGTAACATCCCCAGGCAGCGGCCGTTTTGTATAAGTTTTGTATTCAAGGACTTTTAAGTTGACACACCTGTTTAATTAACTTGTTTAATTTAATCAGAGCAACCATTTTGAGTTTAGTTTGTGTATTTAAGTTACCATGAGACCCTGTTTAGTTGTCTGTTCTCCATCACAATACCCTTTGTTGTTTTGTCGTCTTCTATTTGGTTTGTGAAAGAGTATCGGCTCTCGTGCCTGGTTTTTGTTATTTTTGTAAATAAAGAGAACCTAAGTATGGAAGTTTGTGTGTGTGCTCCTGTCCCAAAGTGTGACAGAAGAACAGACCTTACAAGACACAGCAGACATTGCCACGGGACACGCTGGCCCTGGCAGGGAGAGAAACCAACCAGAATGAGTCGGTACTCCCCACAGAAGCTGTTGGGGTACATTAGCTCGGAAGACAAAGGGGTGATCTACAGCTGGAGTGGCCGACCTGAGGACAAGCCAATGATTTTGGCTCCAGAGATTTTCACGGACCTCTTTGTCTCCAAACGGGCTAAGAAGCCACGGAGGTGGAGGGGGGTTGCGAAACCTCCGGATCTGCTCCTCAGATTGCCTGCTTTAGGTGTCCCAGCTGTCCTCCTGGGTGAGTCCCACACACTCGAGCCTAACTCATTTGGTGAAGCGAGTTCCGTGCCAGTCCAGCGGGTCCCACTTGCATGCAGTGCTGACTCATGGACCCATGGCAGAGCCAAGATGGCGGCTCCCATCGCGGCTGAGAAGGAGCTTAGCCAGCAGCCCAAATCCACCTCTGAGCAGCCTGGCCAGCTGCTCCAGGAAGCTGAGCAGCTGAGCCCCCCATCCACAGCTGCCTCAGGGGAGGTCCAGTGGAGCTTAGAGGAGCTACAGGGCCTACTGGATTGGCTCGCAGGGCAGATCGTGGACCTGGGAGTTCCCCTTGGCCAACAGCCCTGCACAGCCATGCTCGCGAGCGAAAAGGCTATGCTCATGGCCCACAGGGCCACGCAACCCAGCCAGCAACGGAGTGGCTCGAGGGGCTAATTGAGGACTATGTGGCTACCCACCACCAATCGCGGAGCCAAGCCGCTGCTGCACCAAGCAATGCCGCCGCGCCACTGAGCCAAGCCGCCACGCCGCAGAGCCAAGCCGCTATGCTTCAGGGCCAAGAAGCTCCAGCTCCTGAGAGGGTACGTGCAGCTTCTGTCCCAGCTCCCAGACGGCTCCGGCCTCCCATGCCGGCCCCACGGCAGCTTCAGCCTCCAGTCCTGGCGGCAAGACGGCTAAAGCCTCCCACGTTGGCCCCACAACAGCCTCAGCCTCCCGTCCCAGCTCCCAGGCGGCTCTGGCCTCCCACACCGGCCCCGCGGCAGCTTCAGCCTCCAGTCCCGTCGCCAAGATGCACTCTAGGGGCTCCTGTCCCAGAGGCCCGCTGCACTCAAGAAGCTCCTGAGGCCTGCTGCACTCCAGAGGCTCCTGAGGCCCACTGCACTCCAGAGGCTCCTGAGGCCTGCTGCACTCCTGAGGCTCCAGAGGCCCGCTGCCATCCAGAGGTTCCTGAAGCCTGCTGCAATCCAGAGGCTCCTGAGGCCTGCTGTACTCCAGAGGCTCCTGAGGCCCACTGCACTCCAGAGGCTCCTGAGGCCTGCTGCACTCCTGAGGCTCCAGAGGCTTGCTGTAATCCAGAGGTTCCTGAAGCCTGCTGCACTCCTGAGGCTCCTGGTTCCTGCTGTGGCCACCACTCCTGAGGCCCCAGCCATGGCTCCTGCCGCGGCTTCTACTCCTGAGGTCCCTGTTCCTGAGGCCCCGGTTCCTGCCGTGGCTCCAGCTCCTGTGGTCCCTGTTCCTGAGGCCCTGGTTCTGCCCGTGGCCCATGCTCCTGAGGCACTGGCTCCTTCCGGTGTTCCCGCCGCCTTGGTTTGTCCGCCGCCATCCGCCGGACCTTCTTGGCGGGGTCCTGGACCGCCCGACGATCCAGTGGCGCGTCTTTGGGGGGGGTGCCAGTGGAGCCATGGGAAGTTCCCCCAGATATTTTCTGGGGGGGCCATTACAGGGATCCACCTCAGAGGGGACACGTGAGGGAGGGTCTGACGGAGAGGGGCCTGCCATGGACCCTTGGGAAGGGCCCTCGAGTGGAGCCCATTTTTGTTTTCCGTTCTCCGTTCCTCCTCTGCCGTTGTTTGGCCCTGCAGGCCCTGTCTGGGTACCCCGGAGAGGCACCATTGCGGGGTTGGAGGGGGTCCTGTAACATCCCCAGTCAGCGGCCGGCAGAGGCCGCTGTTGTTTAAGTTTTGTATTCAAGTCAACACACATGTTTAATTAATCACAGCAGCCATTTTGTGCTTATTTTGTGTATGTAAGTTACCATGAGACCCTGTTTAGTTGTCTGTTCTCCTTCACAATACCCTTTGTTGTGTTTTCATCTTCTGTTTGGTTCGTGAAAGAGTATCGGCCCTCGTGCCTGGTTTTTGTTAACTTTGTAAATAAAGAGAACCTAAGTATGGAAGTCTGCGTGTGTGCCTCCTGCCTGGACAGAATGCAGCAAAGTGTGACAAATACATTGTACGCGGCATGACAACTGGAATGCTGGACTCCATCTGCCAGAGATGCATCACAGGGCAGCAGCCAATTTTTGGTTGTTTTGTTCTCTCGACAGTAATAAGAAATGTGTAGTCATATTTTATATGAAAATGTAGCTGAATTTACATTAATTATAAGTTATAAAATTAGTAAGTTATATTTGTGGGGCTTTTTGTGAACAATTATTAGTTAGGTTATAAGAAAAACATGGTTTTTGTTATCTTTGTAAATAAAGAGAACCTAAGTATGGAAGTCTGCGTGTGTGCCTCCTGCCTGGACAGAATGCAGCAACGTGTGACAAATACATTGCCATTAAAAAATGTAATGGTAAGTCCAGTATATGTACTGTACAGTGCACACTGAACTGTTGTCTGCCGCAGTGCTAGAATGTAAAATATTGATATTATCCCTATATATACTGTACTTTAATTCATGCAAGTGCGTTTTTTTTGGTATGCGCTGTCATTTTCTTCGGTATAAGCAAGGTAAATAAAGTAATAATTTAATTTAATTTACAGTTATAAAATGCAGGGCTTTAATGAAAAACACAAGAACACTTAGCGAAACACTTGAGCTACTCGAGGGAAACTTATGATACTGGTGTTATGACATCTGGGCCATCTCGGTCGCGCACTGCACGGAGCCCATCCCCAGAGTTTTGACCATGTTACAGCCCGGGACAAAGAATGATTACATCATGTGTTGTTGAGTGCCTGGTCATTGGGAGCCTATGCAGCCTAGGTGTGAGCTCTGAGCACATTAGCTGGGTTGCTAGGCACCTGATGACATGTCTGTGTGTGTCTTGTTTAAGTTAAGTAGAGCTAGTTTGTTTGATGATTGTCTGCGTTGTGTGATTGGCTGTTTGTGTGTAGGTCTGGGCTTAAAAGCGGAGCCGATCTGGAGGAAAGGTGCGTGGTCACCAAACTCTTCTTGTGAACATCTCGAGTTTGTACTAATGTTTGTGTGTTTACACCTACGCCTGTGTCTTTGTCCCAGTCGCTGGGCTTGCGTGAGGGATCCTACCTGAGCTCTACAACCAGGACGGCTTGCTCAGTGGCAGTGGGGGAGCTTCCTTCTCCTTAGCCAACAGACCCTGGTTAGAAGCTCCACGGGACTCTGTTCAGTACCAATGACTATTTCCCTTCTGTTTACTTCTCTCTCTCTCAGCAGGCGTGAGGTGTGCTGCTGTTACCACTGTGGCAAGAGTGGATTTTCTTGACTGGCCGACCCAGCCCCATTACCTGTAGCTCAGCCAAGAGACTGAGCCTTCTCTCTTCTCTCCCTTCACAGGAGTGAAGGTCCTCCTGGAACCACCTAATACTTGTGTTGATGCTTATGTTCATGTTGGGAGCTCAGTGAGCTCAGCCTTCTTGTTCAGTTCATTAAAGTTATTTTAAGAAACAAAAGCTGATTCCTGCAATCGTGTCTTTCCAGTGTACGTGGAATGACAACTGGAATGCTGGACTCCATCTGCCAGAGATGCATCACAGGGCAGCAGCCAATATATGGTTGCATTGTATTCTCTCTACAGCTCAAAAAAATGTGGAGTTATATTTTATATGAAAATGTAGCTGAATTTACGTTAATATTTGTTATAAAATTAGTAAATTATATTCTTAATAACGCATGGAAAAATCATGAAAAATTATGTTGCCATGAAAAAAGAAAAAGAAATGCGGAGGATATTTGTGGTTTCCGCAAATTGGCGGGGCTTTTTGTGAACAATTATTAGTTAGATACTAAGAAAAACATTCCAAGACCACCTGCATATAGTGAAAAACCGCATTGTTGTGTTGTGGTAAAAAAATGCCTAAAAATGCCCAAAACACTTTAATTTCAGGTCAAGTTTTCTGATCCATGCAATTACCACAAGATTAATTAGCAAAGAAATGATTCAAGATTCTTTAGTTGCCACGTGCTCTGTTTTTGGAAAGCAGATGCGCAGGAAACATGTGACCCCAAGCACCAAACTCAGAAACAAGGCATCACTGTTTGGTCAAAGATGCATGTGTTTCGCCACAGGCTGATAGTACATCTTTACGATTCGCGGGTTTGAGTTAAGTAAAACACTGGCCAGATAATCAAGATGGACGTTAAAGCAAAGGGGCCCGTTTCCTGCTCACACCAAGGACACTTAACACACACACCCCCCCTTTCCTGCCACATTCACACACACACACAACAGGAAAGATCCCCTTTGTCCCAGAAAGAAGTGTGTTCTTACAATTTGCTCAAAGTTATATGAAATATAAATGTGTTTTCTTTGATCAAGTACAATGTAACTGTCTCTGTCAAATAGTAAGACTAAAATAGTTCTGTGTTTAAAGGAAAGAATGACTTGTGGTAGTCAGGACATCAAAGAAATCACCTTGCTCCAAATGTATCCTACTTATGAGTCAATAGTTGTGTTGTGTTCAAACAATATTTTGTCTTTTTCTTTCTCTTGGGTCCCTTTTTGCTAAGTGTCATTTGTGTAACTAAGTATGGTGGATTAGAGTGTATCTGTAAATTCATCCATAATCTGTGAAATACTGCTGAATGTATCGTGTTTTACATGTTTGGATGTATTTCAAAGCACTATTCACCACGAATCCAAAATTACTAGTTTCAGTTACAAATTATGAACTGTTCAGAAGTTATTAAACTTTTCTATCAAAAGGAGTTTTCTTTAATTTCACAGTCGTAAAAGTGGCTTGCCCCCCTTGTGACTGGCCTGCCCCTTTGCTGATTGGCCAAAAGAGACAAGGATGGGGGCTCAGGAGCCCCCCTTTCCAGGCTCTGTGGGGGCCATAAAAAGGCCTTAGTCACAGAACACTGCGCGCAGCATTCAAATGGGATCGGGCTCGCCACTGCTTTCTCCACCTCTGAAAGACCCCAAGATCCACTGCTTCATCATCCAGCTGAACTCTTCCAAAGCTTCAAGAACTCTGAAACTCTGTTTCATGAACTCTGAGCAACTTCATCATCTCCTCTGAACTCTTCCAAGATTCAGCTCTGAACTGCAACTTCAACATCCTCAACCACACTCAGCCACATGCTCAACTTCAAAGAGACTCTGAAACTCCAAGGCCAACTTCACTTCCACTCAGCGAATAAGTATAAACAGTAATTTTCTCATTCTGATACCTTTGATGTGACGGGCAATAGTACGTGTACTTCTGATTAACTGGGTTGTGTTCCATGAAGCTCACTGTTCAGGGAATTTCATTAACTTGCATTTCAGGAACTTTCAGTAACTTCAGTAAGCTTATCAGATTGAGCACGAAAGCACTGATCGGCGGACGTCTTGCGACATGGTCGGCCACCAGTGCTTTCGTGCTACCACCTCCAGAGTTCTCGTAACGCCCGGGTGACCGGTCGCAGGGGTGACGTGAGCCCATTCCACCACCCTCTGTCGCAGCGCCTCCGGTACATAAATTTTACCCGTGGGGCACTCAGGAGGAGCAGTGGCTTCCCCGAGTGCCACCGTGATTTCCTCATCCAAGTCCCATTGGATGGGAACTACGAAAAACTGGGGTGGCAGGATAGGCTCAGGCTCCCCCGCCTCCTTCTCAGTCCTGAATTGCCGGGAGAGGGCATCGG